>JBBPLF010000011.1:15529-147931 GCA_038089615.1 Aureoboletus auriporus
CATCGAGAAAGAACGGTACCTGTATGTAACGGACGATGGTCTTGCGAGCCGTCCTTGCACTTTCAAGACATTCTTGAACGCGAGTATTTGCAACGACGCTCTCCTTGTCGGTGTTGACTAGCATGATCGTGTTGACCAAGTTACAGGAGGCTTGGGTAGCATTGGCAAGCGATGTGACTATCTGGGGTTTCTCCTGGGCGCGATGTGAGGTGTAAGCGGAGATGGAAGGTGGACGGTGCTGACCGCGTCAAAATTGAAAGGGGCTCTCCTTGCACGATTCGTTTGTTGTCGTGCCTCTTGCTCTGCTTTCCGAGCGCGTTCCTTGGCATCCTCCTTTTCTTGTTTCGCACGCTTCTTTGCAGCGTCCTTGTCACTGGGAGATGGGCGGGCGTCGGCGCTTACCGGGCGCGCATGTGACGATCGTGATTGCCTGTAAAGGGCAGCAATGGCCGACAGGGAAGGATCGTTCTTGTACTGGGTGTTCCAGGAAGCAAGGATGGAGAGCAATCTCCTCCTGAGCTTGGTATCCGCAGTCGGATCAGAAGCAAGATGCCGTATGGCGTCGATGAGCTGGTCATCCATGCAAGCGGCTATCAAACAGATGAGCGTGCCTCCCTGCGAGATCGGAGGGTCGTACTCTGAAACTTGTGATCGCCGTTTTCAAGCAGGGCATTGAGAATCTGGGCGGTATGAGGTGGAGAGAGAGAGGGGGGCGATTGAATGGAACGTACGACGAGGGCACGATACTTTTGATGGTTGTCGCCGTGCTTTATCTTCTTCCTGATCGCCCTGGAGGCTTCCGAAGGGCTGGGGTGCGATTAGCGTGAAAAGAGGGGAGAGTGATAAGGGAATACCCGGTGGACTGTAGGCTGATGGAAGTGGCTAGTTCTGGTATGCTGGTGGGAGATGAGGAGGAGATGAGGGACGGGTTTAGAGAACGGACCCGTCATAGGCTTCGTCGGCGTAGGCGGGGGAGGAGAGGATCTCGACCCAGTCGGTGATGGAGGACTGCAGCGGTGTGGATCAGAACATGTACGAAATCCAAGTGTTAATATACTCACGCGGGGTTTATCGCGGTTGAGCGCGGATACAGCGAGCTTGAGCGCAGACATGCGCCGTGGACGTACGCAAGTGCTGCACTTCCAAATATGGACAAGCGTGTGGGGCGAGACCCGGCTTACACACAACACTTGGCATTACTGTACGTGTATACATGCTAGACTACGAGGGCTCCCCATCGTCGGCGTCGTCGTTCACCCGCAAGACTTTAATCCACTCGCGATAGTTGAAGTTTCCGTGTCGATCGGTATAGGGCCCCTTGAGGAGCTTGTCGATCTGAAACAGGTGAGACGCGTAGGAACCATGTGAGAGCACGCACCTCGGGCTGATCCAGGCCTTCGCCGACGTCCGCGAGCCACTTGCGCATCTCGTCGACCTTGACGAGGCCCGAGTCGGTGTCGTCGAAGCACTCAAAGGCCTCCTTGAGCTCGGCCTCTTGGTCAAACTGAAAGAGACGGTCGCTCATCATAGTGAGGAACATGGTGAAGTTGATGCCGTCTGCGCCGGGGCGTTCGGCGAGGAGGGCGTCGAGGCGGGCGTCGTCGGGGGTGATGCCTGCTGGGGGTGAGCGGGGGCGGGCGGGGTGAGGAAATTACGGACCGAGACTAGCAAATATCTGGGCTAGATCTGGACGGGTGATTGCGCCGTCCTTGTCATGGTCGATGAGCTGAAAGGCCTCTTTGAACTGTTGAATTTGGGCTGGTTGAAAGTGGGAGAAGAGTCCGGATGGGTCGCGTCGCTGGCGGGGTGCCATGGAAAGAAAAGTTCGGGAGGGACCGGTCTTGGCAGGCACGGAGATCTCCGGTGGTCTTGGCAATTGTTCTTGGCGTCTGATGGCGATCTTGGGTTTGTCTTGGCGCTGTGTGCGTATTTCAATTTGAGTCGCTCGTTCTTGTCCACGATGATGTCGTCCGCGGACCACCTCTGCGAATGGCTCGGCTGTTCCGCGCTCTTCCCCGACGCAGAGCTCCTCTACAGCCATCTCTGCAACGACCACATCGGTAGAAAGTCTACCAACAACCTCTGTCTGTCCTGCAAGTGGAAGGACTGCGGTACTTCGTGTGCCAAGCGCGACCACATCACCAGCCACCTCAGAGGTAACCCTCCTTGTTCTCGTCCCCGCCCCAAGCTCACCCCTCCCAGTCCACACTCCCCTCAAGCCCCATATCTGCGAGGTATTCCCCTTTCTGCTGCCTCTACCCCCCCTCACCCCCTCTAGATCTGCAAAAAGTCTTTCAAACGTCCCCAGGACCTCAAAAAGCACGAAAAGATTCACACAGAAGAGCACCACGCCCAGCACAAGCATTCCAAAGCAATCACCGTAAACGATCCCGCCTACGTTTCCCGCGTTCGTGGCGATCCCCCCTCGCACAAGGGCGCCCTCAACAAGTCTCTCTCCGTAAAGCCCTCCGCAGCACCCGGTCCTCGCGCTAGACCCCACACTGCCTCTGGTCCGTCCGACCCCACTCTCCCGCCTGTATCCCCTCACTCCTCCCCTACAGCTTCCCCCTTTCCTTCCCCGGACCCCGGCTCCGCCTATGACCTCTTTCTCCATAATCAGGTTCCCTCTTGGGATGCCCACAGGACCGGGCCCGTCCCCAATCCTCGCAACAAGCGCTCGCACGATCACGCCGTCGATGACTTTTTCGCAGACGTGAAAAAGCGCAAGGTCGCACCCTCCTACGACCCCCGTGCGTTCCCTCTTTATCCTCCTCTCTCTTTCCTCATTTCCTCTTCAGAAATGGCAGAGCGTCTCAATGACATCGCCTATGCCCATGATGTCACTCAGTACGACTTCAATCCCCGCTCCGTCTCCTTTGACGTTCGTACCCCAGAGGAGCTCGCCGCCGTAAATGAATTCCTCATCACCCTCGGTCGCGATGTCGCCGGCCCCGTCCAGCGCCCTCATAATGCGGACCGCTTCTCCCCCGCTTCCTACTTTGATACTGACAGTCTCAACCAGCTCGGTCTTGCCAGTATGCCAGGTCTCCTTTCACACGACTCTGCCTATCATTATCCCCCCACCACCTATTCCTCCCCTCCTATATCACTCCCTAGGTCTCAGCAGTCTCAATATCACTCTCCGTACGCCTCTCTCTCCCAACCCGCTGCATCCCACGACTATGCCATCCCTCATGCATCGTACACCCCCTCATGTTATCCATCAGCCTCTCCCGAGTGTCATCTCCGCCCCACACCACCCCTCGATCCCACCTCTCCACACTCGTCCAGTTCCACTCCCTCTAATGCAACTCCCCCTCATCACCCCTCCCTCTCAGATTCGTTCCACCTTGACTACGTTCGAATGCCTCGCGGTGCTGCTCCTCCCCTCCAGCTGGCTCCGCCAGACTACTTCAAAAAGCCAGTCCATACTATCATGAACCCACTCAAGACTGCCCCTCATGCACTTGCAGATCTCCCCAAGCCCAACCCACGTGCCGATTCATATCGCGGACCTCCCGCGAATCTTACTCCACTCGCTTCGGCCTCGAACACGTCTAATCCCCTCGCTTCTTCTAGCACCCTCTATCCTCCCCTCTTGCCCGAGGATTCTGATCTCAAGCTGCCCTCTCTCAAACCGGATGCCGGTCCGCTCAGGTTGCCGCCCATCACAGAGATGTATCGCTCACCCTCTCCCATTTCTGCCCCTCTCTCGCCTGACACTTCCCGCGGAACTACCCCGAGCTCAACCAGGTCTTCTCCTGCTCCCCCTCACAAGGTACTGCACTCGAAATCGTCCGAGAGCGACGATCTTGTCAGCAAGGTGGACAAGATCGAGCTTCACAGAGACAATGAAGAAAGGAGACAGCACGCCGAACTTATTCGGTACTTGCTTGTCACAATCAATGAAGACTACAAGAAGCGCTTTGGTTCTCCAAATCCTGACTCTCCAATGTCGTATACACGTGGTTTACCTGTAGATGTCGATATGGCTACCGCTTGATTGTTCATTTTTGTCATACTGTACTTATATGTATCTCTCGCTCAACACAAAGGTATTGATGTCCGAGTCAGACTTGGACAATGGATACAACTAGGTACGTTTTAGCGTGAGCTTAATCTTGGGTGTAACGCTGGAAGGCGTCACGGTCGGCTCGACGTCTTCCATGGCCGACACCGGAGGACTCGTCGCAAGCGGCGACGGAACAGCAGAATTGAAACCAAAAGACGCATTCTGCGTCGGCTTGTTGAAACCGCTGAAACTCGATCCCGGTGTCGCAGGCGGCGGACTCGAGGCAGACGGTGTGGCGCCCACAAGTGGCGCCCCGCTGTTGAACTCTGCCCAACGAGGGCACTTGCGGTTCGTTTCTGCAACCCCGCATGAGCGTTCTAAACGTGGCACGAGCGAGGATCAACGTACTCATGTGCCCCATTTGACCACAGTGGCCGCAACGACGCTGTAAAGGGGGGGGAGATGAGTATGTGACGCGGCTAGAAAAAAAAAAAAGAAAATCACCGTCGTATCCGGTTTGAGCGGCCGGCTGAGTTGCATCGGCGTCCCACCCTCCTTGACAATCTTTGCATTCTTGCGATGCAACCGTCGTTCCTGGTTCTTTTTCATCCTCGCGATCCGTTCTTCCAACCTGAACACCACAGTCAAGCACGCGAAATATATGTATATATATAGAAAAGGCAACATGAGGCGTACCGCTTCTTGTACCGCTTGTCCGTGTCGGCATCGCCGGTGGGCGCGAGATTGTCCGCGAGCGTGGCTTCTTCCTCGATCAATTGTCGTGCACGAATGTATGCGCGGATGACGGCTGGATCACGAATGATCTCCGTTTGCCATTCGTCGTCGACCTGGGGGTGATGAGCGGCGTTCATCAGGTAGGACGGGACGACCAACCATGCGTTTTATCCGCAACACCTTACGGCTACTCTCCGGACCCAAGCTCATTTCTCGGTCCCGATCCAATGACGATCCTCGACTAAAGGCAGGAGATGCAGGTCGTCCCGGAACGGGCGACATGGTGGGCGAAAACGGTGCGTCAATTCTCATCGATGCCTGCCTCTGCACAACTTTCTTGGGCTCTGGAGGTGGCGGCGCTTCATCTTCGGGCGTCAATTGCGGCTCGTCCTTGCGGCTCAGCGAGTCAAACTGCGCCTTCCATATCCTCTCGATTTCGGACTTGTAGATCTGCTGCTGTTCGGCAACGTTGTACCTGTGAGCAGATTTAGGTCGATTTTCGGCTTCGGCTGGGAATTATGTGAGTCATGAATACATCGTGTGGGGGCGTGGTTGCCGTACCAAGCTTTTGTTCATAGTCCTCGCCAGCTTTCACAAAGATATCCTTCATGGATATGCGAATAAAGCTGAATGCTTCTCCCCTCCCACTGGGATCACCGTCGCCATGCAGCCGAAGCATGGCCTTGGCTTGGGTAGCGAACAAAAAGTTTTTGGTAGTGATCCATGGCGCGAGTTGTTGCTCTATCGAAAGTTTGGATTCGCCCTCGTCGTCCTCTGTTTGCTCCGCGGTTTGCGTATACCCTGAATCTTGTAGGTGGCGTTGCCCGACTTGCATACTTTCCATAAGCACCACTTGTTCCGGTCCGACCATTTTGAGCATGTCCGTATCACTCGGTATGGTGACAGAAGCCTTGAGCCGCCAAAAACCTTGATGAGGTCCTCGGCGGTGGTACTCCATAAACTCTTTCAGTCTTTGCCGCATCTGAAGCTCATTCTGATCCGGAAAGTACTTCATCAGACGTGAGATCTTCAATCGCTCTTCAGTACTCTTTCGAAGTAGTTTGAATGCGATAATCTGAAGTCTGTATTTGATGGTATTCGTTATTTTTCGTGAATGAGGACCCGGAACTTCCGTCACAGGATATGTCTGTCCAATCACAAAAAGATTCTTGATCTCCCGAAGGAAATACTTCGTGTCCCCCTTCGTCGTACTCCTAAACTGTCATATGAGCCCCACAGAATGCGAGATGACCACGTGCTTCGTACCTCACAGCAAGGAAATCGGTGGGATAGGGTTTATGGCGGAACAGAGGTGCGCGAACAAGATTATTGTAAAGAGCAGGAAAGGTTTGGCCAGGATAAACGTAGCCAAATTTCATAAAGGGGGATTCGTCTTGTGGCTCGAGCACAAATGGAACACCAAGGTCGAGCTAGTCTTGTCAACGTACAGCCTTGTGCGACAAATCGAAACCTACCCTAGGCATATAATCATCCTTCTCGTCTTTCTTGCGGTAATAATTGACGAGTATACTTCCCATGCCGAAATTTGGAATGATGGGAGGATGTTCTTCCTGAGATACAATAAGCCACTCAACTTGCGAGTTTTTGGGAAAAACGTACAGAATATTCCCAAAGAACAAAGTTGCTGGTATCCTTGAGTGTTAGATCGCCCGATCTGTGAAGTCCTTCGCCGATGTTACCCCCTTTGCCAACCTTGCGTCCTGCCTTGTCCTTTTTCTTCTTTGCAGTCCGCACTTTGCTAAAGCGGATTTCGATATTGGTAGGGAATTGCAGAGCTGGTCGGTGGAAGGAGCGTGCTTCCGGTTTGGAAAGTCGGGTCTTGAACTGATGATCACAGCGTCTAGAAAATCCTACAAGGAATAGCCACGAAAAGACTCACGAATGGTAACTGGAGTTTCTGCGCAGGATATGCGTGTTCTACAACCAATTGACCGAAAGTCTGACGAACACGATGTCGACCACCTTCCTTGGAGACTTCGTACAAATGATCGTTTGAGAGATTGAATTTATCGCGAGATTGTGCATTGTCCGCTCTTAATCGTCTCCGTGGCCTGACTGTTTCTACGGCTGAAAACTGTGAGGGCCTAACGTACCCAAAGAGCCAATGAAATATACCTGTTGGTCGTTCCTCAGATGCAAGATCCTCCTCGTTCAATTCTAAGAGTGTAAAGTCACGGAACGGCGCTCCAGGGCCCCATATGATACTCTGCGTCCAGGCACCCGACTCGATGGATTTGTTCGCTGGCGTAGTTAAATCGTCCGTTTCTTGCGCGGGGGGGCGAGTGATCTTGCCGGGCGCATATACGATATCTTCTTCCCAATTCGACAACAACACAAGGTCAAAACTTCTGTCATGCAATGGGAGTGTTATGGAGAGCGCGGAATTTTCGCGCTCCTGGGAGGTATAAGCAACCCTGGGGGCAAAATTGATGTTATCGTTACCTCGATAGCTTTCACCAAGTCGTTCTCGATGCTCCCAGCGGAAACGACTTCTTCCACACGCTTGCTCTCGTTCTGACGTTGAGTATCGCCCGCAACAGCCTCGAGGAAACCTCGGGGGACGTCCCTCTTGCGCGGATAAACACTTTCAGCTGAGCAGGGTTGGCAACGTTCATCATAAGCGAGAGGAATGCTTTACTGACCATAAAGGGGTCGCTTTGTTATTCTCGACTTCTTTCCCGTATACCCCTTGAACAAGTCGGAGAAATCCAACACTCTGTGCTTCTCGAAGCCAGGGAACCGTTCATAAACTGTCTTGGGTCTCTCGATGAGTCGCTTCACAATCCTGACGCGCTTTTCCTTGAGCCGCATCGAGATTGGAGACTGGGCTTCGAGTTTGACGACATCACCCGACAAAGACTCGTTCTCAAGTTCCCGGTCTACTTCATCCTCGTAGTCCTCGCCTTGGTCTGCACCAACGGCCTCCTCTTCCTCGTCCCATTTATCACTATATATTTGTGCGGCGTCCAACGCAGGCAAGCCGGTGATTCCAAGACTGCTCGTGAGTCCATTGCCTGTTGGCAGAGACAAGCCTTGTAGGACGTTGTTGAGCGAGAAACCCGTCAACGTGGAGATAACATCCGTCTCTTCCTGAAGAAAATGGATACATAAGGCCACCCATGTCGTCGAAAGGGGAGGGTGAACGTACTTGATTGCTCATGGTGGTTTAGGACGAGGCCAAACCCCGATGAGGTAATACTTTACATATAATAGCTTTTGGGCATACGCGTCTCTTCTCTTTACCCTCCTCCACCATGTCCATGCCCAAGGAAACCTGTGAAAAGCTGGAAGCGAGTACAAACGTAGCATTCATGCTTCGAGATATACTGACGGATCATCCAGACTTTTCGAGCTGGTGTGACCTCTGTGGCGGAGGATATCATTTTTCATGTCTTTCCAGCCAAGGTGTGTATATCCTGTCGCATATAGCGAAAAACAGAGTTACTAAATATTGCTTAGACAATGTGCGAGCCTCCTGGACTAGTACTTTAATATGAACTGACACCATACAGCGAGCTCTCAACCATCATTGACGGCGCCAGTGCCTCAGATTCACCTTATAACCTGTCACATGCCGCAGCATCTACAGATCCACACGTGTATCCCTCGCCTGGTACACCTGAATCCAATGGCCCCTCCTCGAAGCGCAAACGTGTAGAAGATGGGGTCGTGCCATTGACGAACGAAATCGCAAACGCGAGGTATCCTGAACTTGTCCACGCAAATAAGCATGTCTTAAAGCTACAAGAAGTTGTTAAAGCAGAATGCTCCCAACTGTCTGATTTTTGCGTGAGCCCACTTAGCTGCTTGCTCTCCCTGCCACATGCTCAACTGTGGATATAGGACAAGGTCAAACTATGGGTTAACTTAACGATGCCAAAGTGTGTTTGAATGCAACTGTTATGCGGTGTAACGTACTGACCTTCTTTCTCAGAATAGAAGAGTAAGTCTTTCTCTGACATGCCATTTGTCGACTCTAAATACTTCCCTTACTTCACTAGCGGCGATAATTTTGGTATGTGTCACCATTTTCTTTTGGCTCACCAACCGACCACATGATCAATAGGTGTTCAGATACAAGAGGGTAAATATTGACCAGTGGTAAAAGCCGGTTCCTAAATTATCGTTCTAGAGGTACTCAGTGAGCTGCTCCGTTCCCAAGAGAGTGCGTACAACATTCGCGACGGCGTCCGACAAAACTACTTGGCCCGAGCCAAGATTTGCTCAAAGCTCATCAAATATCCTAATCTTGAAGATTACACGGTGAGTTGCTGAGTGTTCCTTTCGTGAACCGATCCTCGGGTCTCAAGTGTGGTCACAGCTTGCCTTGAAAGAGCACGACGAGAAGCAACTTTTCTTTGCTCGCCAGAACCTCGTTGATATTAGAAACGTTTATGCTGTGATGACCGACATCTTGCACAAGAATATCACCAAGGTACGTAGAGACACATTCGCAGGTCCCATCGAGTTAACTTTCAGCAGATACGTTCGCCAAGGGGTAACAACAGAGTTGGTTTATATTGATGACCACCACATGAATGCTGCTCTCCAGCTAATTCGCACAGTATCGTATTAAGAATGACATGGATGCTTGCATCCGTATACACTGCTTATTATTCACGTCAACTGTGTTAGGTACTTTTCCTTGAAGCTTACTTTGTCTACACCGAAATCGTCTTAAAAATGTTGAAACCATCCAATGCCGTGCTAATGACTGTCCCAGGAATCTGAGGGTGCCAATGAATTTCCTTGACGTCTCTCTGCCCCTGATGGACAAAGAGTAATTGTGGTGGGACTTCTGGACTGCCTTGTTGTGTTTCATTCATCGACGAACCAGATTCTTCGTCATCGTGTTCAACCCCCAAGTCCCAGAGCGTAACCTGATCATCGGCGCCGGAGGCGGCGAATATTGAATCATCCGTGGGATGCCATTCAATGGAGGTTATAGGACCCTTATGCCATGTAAACACGGCAACCGGGCTAGGGACTTGGCGAGGTGATCTAAGCAAAAGTGAGACGCACCCCTGTGGGGATCAAAGGAAATTACCCACCCTGGTTTGCTGACATTTCGAAGGTCCCATACTTTGACAGCGCCGTCATCCCCGCCACTGATTAACAAGTAATTCGTAATCCTGTTCCAACTAATAACGTTCACATCGCTCTCGTGCGCAGTGTCAATGCCAGTGACGCTTCGTCGTCCTTTGCTTCGCACGTCCCATACTTGAATGCTATAATCGGCTGAACAAGATGCAAAGACAGTAGGTTCTGACGGGCTCCATTGGATATCTTCCACGCTAGACGTATGAGATACGAAAGGCTGCGCGAGAGCATTAAACCCAGAGGGCGTCGATGTGGTAAGATATATTTTTGAGTGGACATCTCCTGTCAGCAGTCTGAGCGCGGAAGGGTTCGTTGCTGATGACGCGGCCCAGTCCATGGCAAATCCTTCGGCGCGTCCATGGGAATAATTTGTAAAGGTGGGCTTATTTGTCCGCGACTTTTCCCAAGAATATCCAGGGACATCGAGCGACTCTATGAGGGGTCTGATGTCCCATATGTGGACTTTGCCGGTTTCAGCCCATGTTGCGGTGTAGTAGGGTTGTGAGATGGGAAACAAGGGGGTGGAGGGTGGAAGGGGCTGAGCACGAACCCGATTGACACCGCCATTGTGAGGTACGGAGCGAAACTCGAGAACGGCATCCTCATCGAGGGCGTCGTCGTCTTCATTATCGTCGTCGTCGTCGTCATCTACGATCATCAAGTTAGATGCGGTATGAAACCGCGATGCTGGGAACGAACCTCCATCCTTTTGGGTACGGTGTAAGGAGCTCATTTTGAAAACAGACAACTCGTTTTTATCGGTCACGGCAGCCTGCGTTCCAGCGACGACATACGCGGTTGCAGGATATCTCTGGCGTTCGTCCCCAAGGCTATCCCGTAAGATGTCGAAAGACAGGCATGACCATGTTACATCCATCGAATGGCGCATGATGTAAACTGAATCATCTGGCTCTAGGACTTCATCTTTTGCCAGAGCATGCGTGCCAGGAATGAAAGCCTCGAGGTGATCTAGCCGCTCCTCAGGTTCTTCGGCAATGGGTGCCTCATCAATGTCCATTCCTGATACGATGAGAGATATGTTACAAAGGAGTGAGGTACAGAAATAATTGTGCCATTGCGCGTACCATCCGGAGCATCGGCATCGACGACATCCTCGTCTGACTCGAGTTCGTCCTCCCATGCGTCTTCGAATTCGCCAATGTTGTCGTCGAGTGCGGGATGATCACGCGTTTGCGAGGAGCGTGGATTTTTTGCGCCGACGAGGTCATCCGATGACGGATCTGTCGCAGAGCGTTTCGACATTTCGACCTGTTGGACGGGTCAAATATGCAAAGATCGATCAAAGATATTTGATCACGTGATATTGACGAAAATAATATGACCAAAAATAAAAATAAAAATTTAAAACGTCACAACGTCCTTAGAAACATGCGCGTCGTCCCGGCCGTTCCGGCTCTGACGAGTATAAAGAGTCCATTGGCAACCGAATAGCTCTCTCATCCTTACCATGTCCACACAGATCCTCCTTCCGAACGGGTACGTCCCTCCCCTTGCCAATATTGCAGCACTCATTCCGTTGGCTAGCTTTGGCTATGTCCCCGCCTCTCTTGTTTCCTTTGGCTGGCTGCTTTTCTGGCAGGCAGTCCTTGTGAGCATAGCCCGTAAACGGGCTGGCATCGCCTACCCACAGTGTGCGTACAATACCCCTGAACTTGCGTTTGTTCCTTTGATCACTTTCTCCGCGTATTACATAGTATATGCTGAGGTAGCTCAAGCCAATGCCAATCCATTGGCCATGAAGTTCAACTGCACCCAACGTCGGTCGACCCGTGTCTTGCCATAATTGCAGTTGCTGACTTGTAGCTTCCCTCAGGAGCCCATCAAAATACCATCGAAGTTGCACCCATCATTACGCTGTCGTGAGCTCGTTTTCACCCTCTTGTTTCCACTTTGCCTCATGTGGCATTCGTGTAGTACGCTGGTTTTCGGATTGAAGTGCCCCCACGCTGCCGCCTTGATGTGTGGCTCGTTCGTTGTAGGACGCTTCATCTACACCATTGGTTACAAATCTGGCAAACCAGCTCGCGTATGCAGATTTGCAATTATTGCAGCTTGATCTCTGACTTACAAAACATGTAGCGAATTCCTGGCGCTTTCATCGGAAACTTGTCGATGATAGGTAAGTGTGACCTTGATTCACGGATGGCAGCTGGGCTGATTTTCTGTACAGGGCTTCTTGGCAGCGCATCCTATACAGCTTACCTTCTCTGGCCATCGGCTTGATCGATGTACAGCATACAGAAATTGTAGTAGTCAGTGGGAAGTATTTATATAAGCACAGGGTGTGGCAGGTGATGATGGAAGTCCGAGTTTATTGTGCTCCTCCTATGTCTTCCTCGAGACCAAACATTGTCTTTGTCCATCCTCCATGTCAGAGTCACCTCGCCGTTTATCGTTCCCTTCGTCCTCGGAAGAATTCGCCTTGCCTTCAAGCAAAACGAACATATCACCTCTAGACGATGGACCCGCTAGCCCACTCTTTATGCGTTTCCATCGTCCGTCGTTACTTTCAAAGTCTTCAGGTTACTATGCAGAGAAACACATCTATAGCCCACTTGCAATATCTTTCACCCTGCCTTCAGGTCGCCGTGGAAGCACGAACGGAGAGGAATCAGAGAGCGACAGAGAGCGTACTATGTATGCAGAAAGTTCACCATCAAGTAGCTCGGGTAATCCAACACCTCCCATCGTTGTGCCAAGCGAGAACGAGATAGAAGAATCTCGCGACGATGACAAGGTGCCTTTGAACCCCTCGACCCCACCGCCAAGTCGAAATCGGAGCGTGCTCGACAACGATAGTGAAGCTGTTTTCGGCCCTACTGCAGCCGGGTCGAGGCGCCTGATGTATCCGGTGAGTCCTATTGTCGTACATGGAACCATCTGTGAACCTTATTTGTCTCTCTTGATAACTCCCAAGCTGAAATCCCAACGGATATTGGACTTATTGTCCGAATCCCACCTTGAAGAGAATGAAGTCAAATCTGAAGCTGCCTTCCAACGGCTTCTGGCATCCTGTTCCGACCTTCCATTGCAACCTCGCACGCCTCGGGCACCGTCTGATAGGGGGCGGTACCCAGAAGAAGTCGGTGATGAAGAGGTGCACGAGGAGGCGTCACTAAGTGATGACGATGACGACGTCGATGCAATCCTTGTACTCGACCCTCAAGGCGAGCATATGCCTCCGAAGCCCTGCACTCCCGCACAAAGTGTGAATGGAGATGATCCTCCCATGTCTCTCATGGGGAGTCCCATGGTAATGCCGATGGATGTGGATGCTGTATGGGCTCGCGTCCCTTCCGTTTTCACTATGCTCACGTCCTTCTTAGCCATTGGCATCGCCAACGATAACTTCAACACCAGCTTCGGTGCAATGGCGATACACACCTCCTCCAACCACCAGCGCCGTCCGTTCAAATAAACGAAAACGTAAGTGTTTATATGAAAGGGAATAACAAAGTTCACGCCTGCGCAAATAGTCGATGATCGATATGACCCATACCCTACGGCGGCAAAACGAAGAGCTGTATCACCATCGATTTCGTATTTGCGAGAATCTCATCCATCGCTATCCTATCCTCGTACCCCGAACGGGAGACCCTCACTTCCCATCCCTTTGACTATTCCTGTGTCAGCATCGAATTCCGCGGCGTCATCCCCCACCATTACCGGATATCCGTTCCCCAGTTATTCAAATTCTCGACAGGTGGGAATCGGACCAATGAGCGTATCTTCGAGCCCCATTTTGCGACCTACGATAGGACTTTCGAGCCCAATATTGCGTCCGATTCCAAGACACCGGCGAGGGTTGGATGGCGAGGAAAGGGATGTTGAAGGAGCTGGGGAAGGTGTCAATAGTCTGACACTTTGCTGACTGGCGCCTGAGGAAACCACGTGGTGTATATTATAAGGTATTGTAGATGTTTTGGCCGAAAGAAGTTCCTGCCCTCAACGTTCAACGTTTCGACCGTAACGTTCCACGCTATCACTTCAAGTATTCTCGAAATCATTCATTGCCTGAATGTCTCGCTCTCTCCTCGATCCCGGGGACATCTCAACACTGAAATATATCATTACACATGTCTTTTGTCCTTTACGACTTCCAGATACCATTGACTACACAGTTCGCAACGACCATTCTCTAGCTAAAGCGATCGCCGCTGCCGCAAGCCTCTACAGTGTTTACGTCGGCCAAACCAAACCTCAGTGGTATAGTATTTTGGGGATGCTGAAAAATCTACAGGCGATCACCCAGTCTACAAGCCTGAATAGCCTCGAAGCCACTGGCATGTCCCAGCTTGATAGCATGGGTGTCGGAGGTGAGTTTTCGAGCCTCCATCGTAGTATCCTAGAACCTCACAAGCGTAGATGTCCTGGCTTACCGTATCCACGCCCAAAATGCGGGGGTGATCTTCAGAAAGCAGAAAGATGTGATCATTTTCGAGGCATTTGAGTTATCCCCGAAGGCCAAGGATGTGATGACTACAGAAGGAAAGCTCATCTGCTCATATCCCGGGCCGGCCATCGAGATCCCCAACCTCGTGTTTGACGATGAAAACTTTCGTTGCGAACTCGTGAATTTCCTCGTCCACATGAACTATGATAGCCTTCACGCTAGCTCTTCGGATGCTGTCCACCCACGCTACATCACTGAATTGCTCACTGGTATCCTGAGGAGCATCGGTCGCCCTGCCGACATCACTCGCATAGGAGATGACGTCGTATGCAACGAGTCAATGTTACCATGGCGACGCTCATCCCTCTGGCTTCTCATTAGAGTTTCCCTTCAGACGACCCTGGATCAGTCTCCTCTCGGGCATGATACATACAAGGAATTTATGCTGTTCTTCATGTGTTGCCTTGCGAAGGAAATGGGTTGTAAAGACCTTCCAAATGATCTCCTCCAGTTCATGTCGACCAAAATCAGTCGACGTTTGCGGAAGCTGGGCCCATCCGCACCAGACTGGCTCTCCCACATCTCGTTTCAGAGGTGTGCATCCCTTCGGTCGATCATTGATGACCGGTGGAGACAGGTACACGCTGTCCAGAGTTCATCCCCACCCTGGTCCCCCTTTCATCTCGATCTAAACCGGGACATTCAGCTATCGCTCTTGGGTAGTGGAGACTACCTCCGCAGCACAGTCGCCGGTCACAGTATCAATCCGCCCAACGTTCCTTTCAACCCCGAACACCATCCTCGAGGTGCTCTTGATGACTTCATGTCCTCTGATGGGCAGTTCTTCGAGGCGGCTTACCATATTGAACCCCATGTTACCCTCTACGACGTCGAGCGGGCGGTAGAACAGGGTATTGATACTTGGCTTGGTCGGGTCACAAACAACGACGAAGCTTGTGTGAAACTGGAGCTTGTGATGGACAAATACTTTTCGAGTGCGCTCAAAATGTACGCGAACAATCCGGAACTCCAGTCTGTCATGCTGTTAACCACGATCGAGCTTTGGATCGCGCTGGATAAATTAGCTATCAAGGAAGTTCCCATGCTCGCAGATTACTCTCCCGAGGTACCCACGAGTTTCTTGGAACACCTTTTGCTTTGCAAGACTGCTAGCCTCCGTCGTCTTCACCGCGCATGCGAATATCTCTCTCGTCGCCACACCAAGTCACGAGGGGAGTGGTCGGTGTTTTCCTCGACGACCACTGCGGACAGCTTTGCTGTCCGTTTTTACAGAAAATCGCCACGTCTTAAACGCCTGAAGAAACAGATTGAAGACGTTGCATCGCGTGAAGTCCGTGAAAAGCTCGCTGAGCTGCGGGAAATGAACGCTCGTTATTACGAGCTTCAGGAAACGTCCCGTCGCACTGCTATCTACTTGCAGCCCATGCAAATAGACATTCACGAGTGGCCATTGCCATCCGACCAACTCCAGGCTGAGGCTGTCATATTCGAATTAGATTGTCCAGTTTCTTTCGACATGTGGCGCTCTGCCACCTTTTATCTTTGGGTCAATCTTTTTTGTTCATCCAGCCAGCCAAAGGTTCCCCGTATTGCGCTCAACAGCTATCAACCACTGGTGACATATTTTGTTAAGCATCCGAGATCACGCATCTCCCTTGGCTCCGATACAATGCCTTTCACTAATTCACGTCCCTCAACACGCATTCCTGCCAACCAGAAAGAGGTCTGCGTCAAAAATGGGTTGGAATTCTTTGGTTTCGACACACAAACCGGTATTCGTGTATCTCATGCATTGGTTCCCGATGACAGCAGGGGGCACCGTTGCACCTACAAGCTTCAGAGCGGGCCATACCATGATTTGCAAAAATACGTTGATTCCAGTCTCCACACATCAAATGAAGTGATGGCAAATCAAGCTGACTGCCACGAGGACGTCTTCATCCATGAATATTTGGCGTTCGGACACTTGCGCAGCGGCGGCTTGCTTCAGTGGCTCAACATCTTGCGAGAGCTTCGAAGCCGATCGTTGACCTTCCGTCGTCAAGAAGTCCATATGTTATTGGCTCAAGCGGTCTCGCAGGTCGGACCGCTGTCAAGTGTGGGGCTGACATGGCATCAAGAAATCCAACAGCCTGCGTTTTGCTTTGCGCTTTTAGGAGAACTTCGGGGCCTCATCCGGGACGTCGAAGCCAGCTGGCTAGAAGTGGTGTCAATGGATACAATTTCCTTTTTGCTCCGTCGCGTACTTGCTTCCAGCCCTGATGAAGCAATCTCAAAGGAAATACTCGGATTTCTTCGTAATGTCCGCGGCAAGGTGTTTTCCTGGGTACAAGAATTATTAGCTGGGGTCACAAAAACACCAGGAGATGAAGGGCTTCGTGGGATTTTACGGGACACCGCTGCCATTTGTCGAAGTACGTTTGATGTGGATTCTGCCATGATCCCCGAGCTCCTTCACTCAGAAAAAGATATCGAGGTTCTTTTGTCATCTGCTATAATAATCCGCAGCCACACACCCAACGATGTCTCTCATCTCTCCCCATATTCATGTTTACTCCTTGACCGAGATCGCCGCCTCTCTCTGGCCCTCGAGAGTGTCATAATCAACATGATTCAGGCGGACTCAAGTGGTCAAGGCATCAACCTTGCGGTTCGCAGGGTTTGGTCCGACTACCACCCCGGTTCCAGGTGGACTTCGTTGTGGGCTCCGAATTCACGTTGGCTTTGGTGCAAAACCGCGCACCGCGCACTCCAGCTTCCGCAAGTAGTCCACTTGAATATTCTTGACGGGTCATTTTTGGTCAATGGGAAACTGCTTGGAAACCGGCTGCCAAATAACTTTGTGCGGCATCCGCTATACAAGCTAGTATTTGGCGAGGTATATCTCACTACATCCAATATCACGGAGTTACTTACTAACAACTCGTACAGAAAATAGTTGAAGTCTTACCAAGTGATCTCCCAGGGATGGATTACTCCACAAGGGAGTTGATCTCCGATCACCAGGTGAGTACATATTGGAAGGCTCAAGCTCTGTATAACGTGAGAACTAAGATGACACGATCAGGTGCACTTTTCTTTGAGAGACGATGACTCGAACCTTGTGATTCGAGCAAAACGAAAAGAGGTGTTCATCGATGATTGCAAAATCATCGAGCTCATTCCTCATGAAATGTTGGAGGGCGACTTGCCCACAGTATTGATCGATGGTCATGCTCATTGGTTAGAGCTTTCCACATCCGTCATCGAGATCCGTCCTCTCGATAGTCTTTGGGAGGTTTCGTCAGGGAACTGGATGATCGATTGTACTCCTGGTCGTTATGGAATGCGCAATGGCCACGAATACCTCGTAGACATTCGAAGCCAATCATGGCACATGGTTTCAAGTCTCTTAAGGCCGCTTGGTACCCCACAGGATCTTATCGTTAGCGTATCTCCGGTCAACTCCAGCCAGTCTACCTCATCATCTCGACTGTCTATTGTCTTGCCGCGCTATGAGCTGTCTTTCTACGTTGATGAGGATGGGGAGCTCCAATCGGACAACATCCGGGGAATGGTTTATGACCAGAACCAATCTATTGGGACTCTGCTTGGGTTAGCCAACCAACTCGTGCTTCGGCCGAAGATGAAAGGCGCCATTACTGTCGATCTTATCCCCCGATGCGTCCTAATCCCTGATGGCGATGTTTCATTTAGAATGGAAGACCATCACGTCCGCGTCGAAATCACCAAGCGTTCCACCTTGCCGGTGAAGCCCATCACATACCAGGCCTATAGCGTCAATACCGACCTGGGTTGCTTGATGGGAGACAACAGCTTGATAAACAAGCTGTATTGCGCGTATCTGCATGCCCTGACCAGTGGATGTAGCATCGATCCGCTTACCGGGAGGTCTGGTACAGAGGAAGCATTGTCTATACTCCGATCAGCTAGATTGAATTGTTGTTCAATCGTGAAGTTTGGTCCCCGGGAAGCAGAGCTTCTTTGCTTGATCGCATCCATATATCCCTCACGGACGTGGACCTGCAATCAATCCATGCAACAGGTAGAGTGGTGCAACCTTCCCCCAAATTCACAGGATCACGAGTTGTACATCCTTTCCAAGGCAATCAAGGAACACAGCGAAAAGGTTCAACTATTTTACGACGGCCGACCAAGTCCATCATTCCAAAATTTTCCATTTCAAGACGATCACCTTGTTCAACGAAGTGCACGACGAGCTGCATATCTGTTTCCATTCGAATGCTCCGGTCAGCTCTCGGGGGGAGATGTCGATGTCCGGTACCTCGCAAGAGATGTGCCAGTGGTGGAAGGCACCTCGGGAGAGCATCGCGCTTATACTGCGGCGGCTTACGTTCACCGCCGGACTGCAACGAGCGCAAGGAACATGTGGGAAATGCTGGAATCGTGGGGAATGGTGTCAGGGAACGCTGCTTGGTCTCTGCAATATAACAGATTGTGGTTGGCTCCTGATCTTCCACTAATATGGCTCAAGACATATGATCTCCTACGAGCAGACGACGAAAGGAAATGGTTCCAATTACTTTTCTCGTTGCCCGGCATGGCATATGCCTCGTCGAACCTGAGCGACCTGGTTCCCGTGCTTGTGGCCTTTGCGTCGCACTCGCAGTTCCGTTTTGAGGATCACCCCCATTATGATTCCTACCATACACCACTCGGATGCTATCCTTCTTCGTACACCTTACGCGAATACGTGGTCGAATGCGCCCACTCCTTTGCAGCCAGCCCTGAAAGTTCAAGTCCGTGGTGTGCGGGGTCCTCATACGAGCAAGTGATCGGAGAATCGGTGGAGCGACGTCGACTTGAAGTCTACAACAGCAGACGACGCCTAGATGCTAATGCTGCAGCACGACAGTTCTTGGACGCTTGGCCCAGTGAGACTTGCCCGTCGTGCTCACTCAGTTCCGAATTATATAATGTGGTGACGTTGACATCTAAAGCTCAACTTTACTTCTCCGAGTGCTTTCGCAATTTGAAACTCAAAGAGCACCTGGATCGCGTTCAGCTGATTCTCAACGATCTACACTCCAAAGCCTTGGCAATCTGCGACACGAGCCTTCCATACTCATTCCAGCCCTCGCAGAGCATCTCTTCTTGTATCCGATGGCCGTTCACGATGGACCAGCTATTCGCAAGGGCTGCGCCAGCGTTACAAGCACATAATAGGTTACCTCGACCCGGATATCATAATGCTGGAAACACCTCCGAGTCCACGCATTCCGTCCCACTCCATCAACTGATTTCCACACTTGGGGCAAACGCAGTCAATCCATTTCAGCTTCAATACGTCTCCGCCCTCCGCACCGGTGTGGAATCCTTTGGAAATGATATGTCCCTAGTAGATGATGAAGCGTTGAGGCTACCTACTACAGCGATGCTGCTGGAACACTATGCTAGGTGTAAGGCAAACTACACCGAAGTTCTTCATCATCTCCAGGACCATCTACGCCCGGGAAGTTACAACGAACAAGCAGTTGAGCGGTCCGGTCAATGGCCACGCATCACTGCACACGCACTTCTTCGGTGCCTCGCTTCGAACTCACCCATCGCACTGCCTGGAGATTGGAAGAGGTGCCTCATAACGTTTACTCTGCTCGCACTTGAGCTACAGCGTGCTCGAAGATTGCTTTTACTACACTTTGACAATCTTCATGAAGAGTTTTGCAGGGAGTTGCAGAACGAAGGTTGGGATGGTTGGGATGCCGAAGCACATACGGACTGGTTGTTGATCCAGGTTTGAAGTTTCTCTTCTCGTGGGTGGATATATGCTGATGATATGTACGTCGTCTACTTCAGTTGCAAGGCAACTTTTTGATTCGTCGCGTTCAGGCCGAGGTTGCCAATGAAATGATAGTACCACGCTCAGGCGACAATACGACCATGCAACTCAATATGGGCGAAGGGAAGTCGTCTGTAATCATCCCTATCGTTGTCGCTGTTCTTGCGAACGAAAACGAGCTCGTTCGCGTCATTGTTCCAAAACCGTTGACAGCGCAGACACTTCACCTTCTGGCAGATCGGCTCAGTGGACTCACCAACAGACGAATATATTACCTCCCATTCTCGCGTTCCCTCGAGCTCGATGCTCCAAAAGTAGCTTTCCTCCGTTATATCATGTTTGAATGCATGAAGGAGCGCGGGATCCTGGTCGCCCAACCAGAACACGTTCTGTCGCTCAAGCTAGTGAGCGTGGAGAAGCAGCTGTCTCCGGCAGAAAACGGTCAAGTGGGACGTCTTTTACTGGAACTCCAGAGCTGGCTCCACTCTCATTCACGAGATATTCTAGATGAGAGCGACGAAATTCTTGATGCTCGGTCTCAACTGATATTCACTATCGGCGATCAGCAACATGTTGAACGCTCCCCTGAACGATGGATCTCCATCGAACAAGCTCTTACGCTCGTGAGCAAACATGCGGCTTCCCTTCGAGAGCTGTTCCCGCTTGGAGTTGAGTATGAACCTTGACCATCGGGATCGTTTCCCCACCTTCGTATTTTGCAAGCCGACGCCGGTGAAAAGCTAATCTCGTGGATAATACAAGATGTTCTGGAAGGTCACCTTCCGAACATCAGCTTTGGACACCTCAACTTCCACTCGGGACTTAGGCGTATGATTCAAAGCTTCATATCATGCGAAGATGTCTCTAGCGCAATGGTTCGGTTGGTGAAGGAATGCGTTGGTTTTATGTGGAGCGATCTGCTATTGCTGCGTGGTCTCCTGGCCAACGGCGTCCTTTTGTTTGCTTTCAGAGAGCGCCGGTGGCGGGTAGACTATGGCCTTGCCCCAACACGTACTATGCTCGCGGTCCCATATAGAGCAAAAGACGTTCCAACACAGAGGGCGGAGTTTGGTCATCCGGATGTCGCCATCATCCTCACTTGCCTGTCTTATTATTACGCTGGTCTCAGTGAGGAACAGCTGCGGCTTTCCTTTAGGATTCTGTTCAGACAGTATGACTCCTCTTTCGATTATGAGCTCTGGGTGCGGGCTTCTCCTATCGTGCCAGAGTCTCTGCGGGCTTTGATTGGGGTCAACGTCGAATCGGAGGAACAATGGAACAAATTTTTATTTCCTCTTTTCTCGCGGAACCAGGCAACGATTGATTTTTACCTTTCAAATGTCGTGTTCCCAAGAGAAGCCAATGAGTTTCCTTCAAAGCTGGCGAGCTCGGGTTGGGATTTGGCAGAAAAGAAAGAACATTTTTTGACTGGTAAGCAGAGACCTAGTAAGTCAAAGCTCGCTGACTTGACCATTCTTCAGGATTCTCGGGAACGAATGACGCTCAGTATCTATTGCCCCTGCATATCACTCAACACGATCCTGACCATCAACGAGGAACCAATGCGAAAGTTTTATCGTGTCTTCTACGACCGGAGAACAAGCACTACGTGTGCATGGGTCATAAGAATGGCGAGCGGCGAAGTACACGTGAATTTCTTCAACTCTTGGCTACACAGAAGCCCAAGATCCGCGTCCTATTGGATGTCGGTGCTCAAATGCTCGATCTTCAAAACTGGGAGCTCGCTACAGCGTGGCTGGACATCACCTCAGATGCTTCTGCCGCCATATACTTCAATGAAGATGATGAGTTGATGGTACGCACACGAAACGGGAGTGCACAGCTCTTGCGATCGTCACCGTTCGCGCAGCAATTAGACCGATGCGTCATATACCTCGATGATGCTCATACGCGAGGTACCGACATCAAATTTCCAATCGGGTTCCGTGCTGCCGTCACACTTGGGCCCAAAGTCACCAAAGACCGTTTAGTTCAAGGTATATATACTATACGCATTCTTCCACTGCTTTCCATAACCATTTGTTTCTCACAGGTTGCATGCGGATGCGGATGCTCGGCCACGGTCATTCTATCATGTTTTTCGCACCTCTCGATGTTGATATGGATATCCGCACTGTGGCTGGCAAAGACAAAGACCTTTTGAACATCATCGATACTGAAGATATCTTGCACTGGGCTATACGAGAGACCTGGAAAAATATTCAGCGTTGGGCACCTCACTGGGTACAACAAGGGATGGATCATATATCCCGATATGCCGCTTGGACCAGCTTCCATAGAGGCCAGCTGACCTCGAAAGAACTATTGGACAAGTGGCTTCAGCCAGAAGCCAAGAAACTGGAAGAACTCTATGAGCCCCGTGACCCTTCCAACTCTTCCTGGCTGGCTAATCCGGAGATTCGACAGCGCTGTTTTGATCTTGGGGTTTTGTCGCTAGGTTCTATAGGGATGGATGAAGAGCAAGAGCGAGAGCTCGTTTATGAAGTCAGACGCGAACTGGGAGTGGCACGGCCCTCGAGTGCCCTGCCAACGGACCATTCAATCCATAAAGATGTCGTTCACTTCATCAAGACCGGCGTCATCCTGATGCGAAACAAATTCTTCAGGGCGCGAACAAAATCCTTCACTCCGGCTTTTGAGAGCCTTCATGCGACCTCTGCAGCTAACGATGAGGCATACATCTGGAGTCAATCCATATTGACAACGATAGACTTCGAGGAAACCGTGAAAGTATCAGGAAAGAAGGACGACTACTTGCGCCCTGTGCACTGGATCGTTTCCGCTAAAAGAGGTTCCAGCGACGTGCTCGTTGTTTTAAGCCCTCATGAAGTGAATAGCTTGTTACCGGATATCAGGTCGAGCAACAAAGTTCACCTCCACCTATACACCCCCCGCATTACCAAACCAATGAAACCATGTGACAACCTTGCCTTGTACAGCATCCCTACCGTCTTCAGCGGGTGGATTCCCCCCTCTTCTCTTATAGATCAGTTGAACGTGTTTTCTGGACAGGTATACCTGACAGACTACCAGTCATATATCCGGTTGTGTCGGTTCCTTTGCGTGTACGCAAAGCATTTGGAAGGTTTGGAGGACATTGTGGTTGAGCGTGACGGATTCATCTTGCCACGGAATCGACCAACAAATTCACCAGCTCAAATCGCGCACTCGTTTTCAAGTTCTCCTATCGTCTCCCTCAAGGCGTTGATGAATCTTCGTAGCAAAGGCATCAACTTTACATCGACGCACATGGGTAAACTTCTTCATGGACGTCTACTTACTGAATATGATTTCGATGGTTAAGATTATGTATGTTCCGTTCTGCTATCATGATTCCTTGACCATTGATGGTTCCTTCGTTTATATTAGAAAACCACCTGCATTTCATGTAGCAAGAATGGCAAGCGTTGACTTGGCACCATTGGGTTCAAAGTTTCAGAATATAGAGCCTAGGCTAATGCTACAGATCATAAGATACATAGATTCATAAAATACAGATTCAAATGGTTGACTCCAATTGCTGCCTCTCTGTTTCCATGATTAACATTGATGACATCCTCCGTCGTGATCGGTTTGTCTTCAAAGCCCCGTACTCATCCGCTTGTTCGCTTATCGGAGCACCATGCGGCATTATGGTATCGAGGGACCTTAGTGAGACAGATCAGACAGTCATGAAGGTCACAGAAGGACTACGGTAAGTAAGTATCAACTATACTATATAACTGCCCCAAAAAAGTGCATCAGTAAATTACCTGGGAAGGGATAACCGATATCATGATAACACCTTCAGCGCCGGCATGCTAGTGCGGTCCTAGAAGATTTGGTAAGACTCATCAAGGGCAGTACTAGTCAGTTGACTAGCACTAGTCTGATGACCGATTTGTACTAACCTCTTTTGGACGGTCTGGATTCCACGGTGGATCATCCCCGCGTCGGACCATTGCCAGATATCCGTTCCCTGGCTGTCCAAACTCTCGACGAGTCCGCTATCATGCAGGGTGTAAGGGAAAGGATATTGAAGGAGCTCGCAGTCTGACGCCCTTGCTCATACGTTCATGTAAGCCATGATATGTGTTTCTGTAGTCGTTCATCCGGTTCGACATGGAAATATCTCCCAGGAGTAGCAGCCCTGTAGAACTCCCATACATGATGTAGTCTGATGTAGTAGCTTCGGTTACTATTAATATTTCCGGGCTACCGGTCGACCGGTCAACCCCACCGGATTTGTGAACAATGTTACCCACAGCGAAGCGCACCAAGCGCCAGAAGAAATTTCTTGCTTTTCGCGAACGGAAACAAGGCAAACGAAAAGACAACCCAATAGGCAACTTGGAGAACGAGATCGATGTCCCTAGCCTCGAAGATCAGGCTCTTGTTGATGCTACACAAGGTCAACAAGGCCTTCAAGTCAGTACAGAAGCTCTGGTCCGGAAAGACAACGCAGGAACGGAAGGTGAAGGCACCCAAGCGCGACGGGTGGTGGTGGCAACAAGGAAAGAAAAGCGGAAAGTTGACGAAAAAGAAGAGGGATCGTCTGGAGAGTCAGACCAACCGACACCAAAACGGAGAAGACGTTCTGACGGGAGCCCTCTCGTCGGCATGGAACAATCTATAGATCGCCGCGTCGGCGCTGGCGAGGCGGAGGAAGGCGAGAAGACGAAGCAGAGGTTCATTCTTTTTCTTGGTATGTTTCTCTTTCGATGTCATATTTCCCCTCATCTCTCCTCAGGAAATCTCAGATATACCACGACCATGGAATCCATCCAAACACATTTCTCAGTATGCGGTGCGTATCGATATCAGCTTGTTGAACTTTCTTGCTCATGGCTTGAAAGTTCCACCACCCACTGTACGATTACTCACACCCAAACCATCCACAAAATCACCTACGAAACCTGTCACGAAGTCAAAAGGTTGCGCTTTCCTGGAGTTCAGGCATCACGGTGCACTTCAGCAGGGACTCAAACTTCATCATTCACAACTTGATGGGCGCCAGATTAATGTCGAATTGACTGCCGGCGGGGGCGGAAAAGGCGAAACTCGTATGAAAAAGCTCAAAGAGCGTAACAAAGAGCTGCAGGGTCAACGAGTACGTCATATCGGTACAGTTGATTTGATGCAACTTATCCGACTTTCATAGCGGAAACGGCAAGATTCCAAGGAGGATACACACTCTGAGGGTATGCAGCGTTTCTCGGCCACATCTGGTGCAGAGCAAACCCATACCCACAAGCGAACTTGGACCATTGGTGATGTTGAAGAAAAAGAAACTCACCGAGGTGGCCAGAAGCATCAAAGGGGCTCCAAAAAACGAGGATCAGTGGCCAAAGATAAAGATTTCCGAACAGGTGTCAATGCCATTCCTATAGGGTAGAACCGTGAGCAGTCGTGATTGGCGCCAGTCAGTGTCATTAGCTGTGGAGTGAAATAATATATAGTCCTTGGTGGTTTGACGCTCAATGTCCGTCTATGAAACTAGAATAAATACAAGGAACTGGGGATGCCGTCAGTCAGATTTTTCAACTAAGCTAAAAGAAAGGACTCACGAAAACAATCAATACGCCAAAGACCTTGAGCATCAACCACCGGTTACTAGATATGCTGGCGTAGTATTTAAGTAATTCCCGCTGAGCTCCACTGACATTGGACGCAATATCTATTGTGTCAGCATCAATCCGCTGCACAGTTTCACGCTGTTCTGCAACCATATGCGCCAGTTGAGTAAATATCTGCCCTAATTCCGCTATTGTAGACTCGATCGATTCAATTGCTGTCGACCGCGATTGGATGTACGAATCCTGGTTGCTTGTTGGTGTGTTGTGTGCGAAAAGAAAACGATTCATACCTGTTGTTCTAGTAGTTGCATCTGCGAAAAGGCACCGCTTCCCCCTTGAGCTGTGCCACCCTCGGCGGCATCCAAGTCCATAGCTAACACATCGCTGTTTTGTGTCGGTCTTCCCTTTCCTTTGGAGCTTGGACGACTTCCACTGCCGTCACCCATGGCATCGTGTCTTCCATTCAACAAGAGTGAATCTATGGACTATGGGTTGAGCTTGTGAGAGAATGAGTTTCCGCGGCACGCTCACTTTGGGGCGCTTGGTGGGCTGCTGCGGCTGAGGAGTACATGAACTGCTCCGTACGGTCCTTTGATTCCTTCATATTCTGCACAACAGCGAGTCGGGTAGTGCATCGGGGCAAATGACTATCGAACTTGCCTGCGTTCGGACCTCGAGCACATCCTTGAAGCTCATACTAGTGTTTGCAAGTTTGCTCTGCAACATCATGACAATGTTGTGATTGTGTTCGTCGATCTGTTTACCCTCTGTGGACTTGGAACCACTCTGAGGGTTGTGTCGTTTAAGGAACGATTGTAGAGCGGCAATTTGTCGGTTTATGTTTGCTATGTCTTGCTTGATGATGTAGGTTAGTTCCTGAGTAAGTGGAGGCATGAGCATCAACACAGAGTGCATGAGGACACGTACGCTGATCTCCACGGGCCGGTCGTCGAACAATGTTTTCCGCTTGGCGACTAAGGGGAGGGCGAGTCAACAATGAGGGTGGCGGACAGGAGCCTACATACGGTGTGCAAGCTTTCCAAGCTTGATAGTGGTACTGCTGATGTCTTTGCCAATGGCCGAGGCCATTCGTGAAAAATCAGTCTTGGGGGTACCTTTGGGGCGTTGCTTCGGCTCTACTGTGCGTGGTAGGGCCGACCTGTTTCGTATGGAGTCGACGCAAGTGCGGAATTCGTTTGTTCGATCCTGGATTGCCATGAGCAGAGGTGTGTCTACAGAAACTTGAAGGTATTAAATATCTTGGCGGGTATATGACCGCTGCGGGGAGACGACACAAGACCAATGACAAAATCCAACGGTCAGCACCGCCACCGGCCACCCCGTCCGTCGGCGGAGTATTTTGACGTCCGGGCCGCACGGCCAAGAACATGTTCAGGCTCTTGCGGCGTCGTGCTGGATGTCAGGTCTCGTGCCTGTTGGCACCACGCTGCTACTGCCGGACGTCGATTAGCTCGTCTCGCTCCTTCAACATTATTCGTTTTTCATCCCTGTTTGCACGCCCCTTCCCCCTCGTCAACATGTCCTCGTCACCGACCCCGAAGTCTAAAGTCCTCGTGCTCGGCGCAGGCAATTTTGGCAGCTGTCTTGCTGATCATCTCGGCAACTCTGCACACCAAGTCTTCATCTGGTCCCGGCATGCTAGCTTCGTCGAATACTTTAATACACACAATCGCAATCCAACTTACTTGAAGGATCATGTCTTCTCGGCCAACGTTCGCGCTGTTGGCCCAGAGATCCCGGATCAAGCGATGATCCAGCAAATGGACGTCGTCTTGTTTGCGATCCCGACGCAAGCACTCCGGTGAGTTTCACATACCTTCCCTCTAGGTCTTCTGATCCAGGTTGATTCACAGGCAAAATTTGATCAAACTCCGAGCCAGTTTAGTGGACGAAAATCTGCCTCTAATGATTTTTGTGAACAAGGGTATCGAGACTGATACGCAGGCACTGACGCTTGAAATCATTGCTGACACCTGCGGAAGCGATATCGCGCGAGCCGCTACATTTATAGTAGGTCACACGATCATGGAGGTGCATAAAAAAACTCACTTGATTCAGTCGGGTCCTTCTTTTGCCTCGGAAAGTTGGTACTTGACTTAGTCTTATTCTCGTTCTGCTCACAAACCACGACAGTTGTTCGCAGACAACCAACTTCTGTGTCTGTCGCCTCTTTGACAGAATCTCAAGCCGAGAAAGCATCGCAAATATTTCACCAACCGTGGTTTCGATGGTAGGGTTCACTTTCGTGTTGTGATATGGCCGCCATTGTTCATGTTCTCATAGCTACACAGGCGGAGACCCGATAGGATTAGAGCTAGCTGGTGCCCTGAAGAACGTATACGCTATTGCAGCTGGAATGGCCGATGGCTTAGGGTTCGAGAACAACACAAGAGCAAGTTAGGTGAACCATGTCACTAACGGGAGCAATTGACAATGAAGATATCTAGGTCTCATCACTCGTGGTTTGGGTGAGATGACACGTATAGGGACGGCATACGGCGCGTCTCCGCTGACCTTTCTGGGTCTTGCCGGCGTGGGAGATCTCTTCCTGACGTGTAGTTCTTCGACTAGCCGAAACTACACGGTGGGATATCGATTAGGAAAGGGGGAGCGACTTGAAGACATTATTAACACACTTGGAAGTGTAGCCGAGGGAGTGACAACAGCCAAGGGTCTCAAGAAGATTATCGATGAGATGAATGTGTCTGCGCCTATTGCCAACGGGGTGAGTGGCGGGTTTTACCGCGTGGTCTTGATTCTCAGCTGAGTTGCAAAAATCCCTCGGGATGTTTCACGCGACAGATTTATGAGGCCTTGTACGAAGGTAGAGTGTTCCGCGAAGTTTTTGTACACGGTTTGAACTCTGGGACGGTTCCCATAGGAAAAGACGTAAAGACCGGAGTGCAGGAACTGATGAACCGGCCACCGTCACGAGAGCTGGTCTTGCCGAGCAGGACAGGCGAACAGGCAAAACGACTCTTGCGGAGACTTGGGATTGAACCTATTGCAGAGTAGATAGTCAGTCTTGCTTAGTTACCACGTCAGTCTCCGAATGCGGTATGTTGGTACCGGTGCCTTGCCGCAACGGAATGGCTGACCCACGGCTGACTGTGCCAAAATACCCAACGCCGTGCAAAAGCCATTCGCGTTGGAGCGGAAATGTCCCCTCAAGGCCATTGTTACAACGTTTCTGTCGCCAGTATTTATGTTTCATCAGACAAGAGTTGTCAAAGGAATGGCGCCACGGTAACCCGAAACGAGGCATACCGCGCAGTTTTATTACATAATTATTTCTGATATTTCTCACGTTTTTTCTGAATTTTTTTTTTTCCATCCGTTCCCGAAGTCCGACGTCGATAGTCCTATTAGTGAAGGACACCAACGCTTGTGTTTCTCGCTCCGTGTTTTTCTCATTCACCGTTTTTTTCTCCTTCTCGTGCTGCGCCTTTCGCTCTTCTTTTCTATCCATCACCATCCCCCACTCTTGCACCAAATGGTTTCCCCACTCTGGAATGCCGCCTCCGAGGGGAACTTGGACATCCTCCTAGGCTTGCTCCACAACGCATCTCTTGCCGATATCGAGATCAAAGGCGTGTCTCTGTACCTTGTTTCACCCATTAGTTGTATTTTCTAACCTTCTTCTTGCTCTATTTTCTTATAGACCACAATGGCGCCACGCCCCTCCAGGAAGCAGTTAGGCATGGCCATCTTGATGTGGTCAGGGTCCTCCTTGACAAAGGTTTGCACTCGATCCTCGATCGTGTCGCGTGTGATTAATCGATCTCATCGTCTTCTCCATCAGGAGCCGATCCCTCCTTCGCTACGATTCGTCACTCCCCAGACGCGTATACAACAAACCCTCAGATCATCGAATTACTCAAAAATACTTCGGCGAAAGGCCTCCTTCTCCCTCAAGACCATCTCTACCCACAGGACCCCCATGCTGATCCATCAAAGCGTTTCTACCCTGTCCCCGTTCCACCTTATGGCTATTTCCCATCTCTCGCTCCCGTTCCTTCTCTCCCTGACGGCTCACCTGCATATTATCAGCCTCCAATGTCACTTGGCGAGAACGGTGCATTCGGAAACCTTCCTCCGCCTGAAATAGCCAGATTCATTCCTTGCAGGTACTATCCTGCCTGTCGTTATGGATCCTCGTGCCTATTCGCTCATCCTCAGGCTCCTTACTACCCCGGGCCTCCTGCCCCGGCTCAGTTTCCAACCCCTTACGACCCCATGACTCAGCAACAGTACACTCAAACCTATTACCCACCACCCCCATCCTTTCATCCTCCTGCACCCATCCCGCCCCACATGAACCCTGTATCTCCGCCACCTCAACCACCAATTCCCACTCCCCCTAATCCTCCCATGGTTCATACGCGATCTGCGTCAGGCGCGCTCTCTCCTGTCCAAACTCCCGTCCAGGTCCCTTATGGGCAAATGTCTCCTGTCACGCCATCATATCCTCAATCTGTACATGCTCCTCTTCCCCTTTCTATCCCCACCCTTCCTCCACCTCATCAGCCTGCAACTGCGCCTGGCCCTCAGTCTCCACAATCCATGTATCCCAATGGACCAGTCTCTGCTCCCCCATTCGCAGTGCATCAGGATCCCTCGCCATATCCCCCCCCTGGTCCGCATGCGCGTTCACCATACCTTGAGGTCAATGGTGGGCCCAAGTCTCCTGTTCTTGCGCAGGGAGAGAACTTTTCTCCCCCGCCTGCGTTCCGTCAAGGAATGAATCATAACCGCAGAGGCAGCATGCGAAGAGGTTCTTTTGGTGGAAATCGGAAACCTGCGTGCTTGTTCTACCCCGCTGGTAGGTGTAGAAACGGTGACGAATGCCGCTTCCCTCATGTCATCCCCGATACGCCTGCACAACCTCAATCGGGTGCCCGGGGCCCCCGGACGCGCGACGGTGCAAATGATATTAGTATAATCGAAGAAAATATTGCCACCATGAATATACGAGATGTAGGTGACCGATTTCATCCTTCATCTGAAATTCACCGTATCTAATTCTTACTAGGATGCTCAACCACCACGCGGTACAAATGGTACAACCAATTCAAGTCGCTCGCAGTCCACGGATCCGAGCAGTCGCTCGAAGGCCTTAAAGTCCAACGGATCACGTGTCGAGAAAAAACCTTTTGTCAAACAACAGCGAGTTCCTAACGCTGACGAGTTTCCGGTGCTTGGGGGATCTACGAGCACATCATCGAGAAGTTCGCTGAGTGGAGCCCCCGTGGCCAATGGGCTGGCAGTACCTACTGCCGCTCAAGTGCTACAGGCACCACCTCCTTTCCGCAAGGACAATAATAGGGAACCTGGTACCCGCAGTGTCTCGCCGGAGGAGCATCAAGTAAAAAGTCAAATCGTAGGCGTTACTAATATGCGAGGGAATGCACTATTAAAGCTTTCAACAGGATAACAAATTGATGGAGGTAAACACTGCTCAATCTATCGGTGCGACAAGCAACATTCCGACTAAATTACCCATCTCCTTCGCTGCTGCGGCGACCGGGGCCCCCGAATCTGCAAAGGAGGTGTCTGTTTCCGCGTAGAGGATGCTTTATATTGACCGTATATTTTTCACTCTGCCCTTTTGTATGTTTGGACATGCCTTGGTTTCGTGGTGCTGAACGCAGCTTTAATTATTGTTGTCCGATTTGTTCTTCCGCACATAGTCACGGTTATTTTTTTTACGCATACTTTTTTTTTTCTTTTGCATCTGTTCCTTGATGACCGTTTCTAGAGGTTTCTATCTGCCATCTATGTCTGTCTCATGCTGACCGGTACACATACTATTTACGATTACTATTACTGTGACACTCTCGCCTACCATCACACTGTTTTTTTGCATAGCATACCACTATTGATGTTTCGCTTCGCGAGAGAAAAATACATGCCAGCTCGCCGGAAATTTAGATGTTATGACCACTGCTCCAACTGCCTGATCTCCACCCCGGTTCTACCAACTACCCGGCCAATTTCATACACTGGGACACCAGGTTCTTGTGTGCGCAAGGCGTTCAACACACTTGCACAATTGTCCCTATCAACGATGATCACGAGACCGATCCCCATGTTGAAGGTGCGCGCCATTTCCAATGGTGCAACTCCGCCTCGCGTCATCAAGTGCCGAAACACCTCCGGCAGTTGCCAGGTAGAAGCATCGATGTAACAACCCAACCCGTTCGGAAGAACTCGGGGGATGTTCTCAACGAAACCACCGCCTGTTATGTGGGACATGGCCTTGATCAGACCCTTTTGAGCGATTGGAAGAACTTGCTTGACGTAGATACGGGTTGGTTCGAGGAGGTTTTGGCCGAGCGTTCGCGTTGGGTCCCAGGGACAGGGAGAGGAATAGTTTAGCCCTGAGAGTGAGACGATCTTGCGGGCGAGAGAGAACCCATTGGAATGTAGTCCGGAAGAGGCGATACCAAGCAGAATATCGCCTTCCACGACCCCGCGGGGGAGAACCAGATCTCTCTCGACGACACCGACGGCGAAACCCGCGAGATCATAGTCACCTGATCGGGAAAAAAGTTGAGATATTGCAGACTGTTGTGACAGATAAAGTGCTTTACCTTCCAGGTACATACCTGGCATCTCGGCGGTTTCACCTCCGATGAGGGTGCATCCAGCTTGTCGACACCCGTCGGCGATACCCTTGATGACGCTAGCTGCAACAGAAACATCGAGTTTGCTGCAGCCGTAATAATCTAAGAAAAAGAGTGGTTCTGCGCCTTGCACCAGTAAATCGTTGACAGACATGGCCACGAGGTCGATGCCTGTCATATCCAGTGAGAAAACGAATAGATTAGATTACGGCTCGATCACCTGCGAGGTTATGAATGCCCGTTTCGATGGCGACGCGAAGCTTGGTGCCGACCCCATCCGTTCCACTGACTAATAATGGGTCTTTATATCCAACTGCTTTCAAGTCAAAGATGGCTCCAAAACCTCCTATTTCTGCATCTGATCCTGTGCGTTTGGTTGCACACACATAGGGTTTGATGGCATCAACCAGCGAGTTTCCAGCGTCGACTGATACACCAGCCTGTTCGTAAGTGAGGCCTGTAACGACGGCGTTTGCATCCGTCAATGCTCTACCATAGGAATGAGCATTGTTCATCCGAGGGAGAAAATCTCGCTCGCCTGTGTGCTATATCGCGGCGATACACCTTGCCCTCGAATGAGATCTTGTCAATCGCGGTGTACACGGAAGAAAGCGCTTCTTCCAATGATGGCGCTGCAGCTGACACAGCCAAGACCCGACCGCCAGATGTAAGTAGTTCATCTCCGTTGAACGAAGTACCGCAATGGAAGACGACCACATCTGCGTACCAATAAATGAAGTTCAGTCTTCATGTGGCAATGCTTACCCGATGAGGTTTCGCCGATTTGGATGCGCTTGCCTTTGCAGTACTCGCCAGGGTAACCACCTGATGCCAGTACGACAGAGACTGCGAAACCGGGTCGAATCCCTATTTGCACCGAGTCGAGCCTGTGCTCTGCACAGGCCTATCTGACCGGAAGACCAATCAACACTGTCACAGGTTTATTGGAATGAAACGACGTACGAGAAGTACTGCGGCAAGGTCGGCATCGTCGTTCATTAGGAGCATCAGAGCCTCAGTCTCTGGATCGCCAAAACGGACGTTGTATTCGAGTACCTTTGGTCCGCTATCGGTAAGCATAAGTCCGACAAAGAGTAGGCCGACGAATGGGAAGCCTTGACACTGGATGTAAAGATTATGTCTCGTGAAATCATGGTCGACAAACATACCCTCTTTCCTCATACCGTCAATAGTGGGACGGAGTGTTTCCTGCATGATGCGATCCATCATCGCGGGGGTTGCTATCGGTGCTGGGGCATATGCGCCCATACCACCGGTGTTTAATCCGGTATCGCCCTCGCCAATTCGTTTGTGATCTTGGGCGGGCGGGAGGGGAATAATTGTGTAGCCATCAGAAAATGCGAGGACGGATATTTCAGGACCCTCGAGCAGCTCCTCGACAACGACCTCTTGCCCTGGACGGGCTGATTACAAGATGTCAAAGGAACTCGAACAGTGTAGCGAACCTGCAGCACCAAATATGTTGGCTACCAAGATTTGTTGCAAACCTTTTACGGCCTCATCGGTAGATTCCGGGATGAGGACACCTTTGCCAGCGGCAAGACCGCTGGCCTTGAGGACCACTCGGTAACCACAGGTGCAGACATGTTCGATCGCTTCGTCAATCTGCGAGGACGAGAATGTACGGAACATTGCCGTCGGTATTTTATGACGGAGCATGAATGATTTTGAGAAAGCCTTGCTCCCTTCCATTCTTGCGGCCAACTCAGTGGGGCCAAATGTGGGTATGCCGACTTGCATGCACGGGTGAGCAACATAGTGTAGACAACGTTTCGACCGACCTTTACGGAAGCATGTTTGTATGCCTCGCACCAACGGTTCCTCTGGGCCAGGAAGAACGAGATCAATCTGGTTGCGGATATTAGCAGGGGGAAGCTGCATTTGCGGGGACTGACCTCGTTCTGCACGGCGAACTGGACGAGGTGCTGATAGTGAGGGGACACGAGGGGGAGGTTTACATTTTCTGTCTTTGGGGTGATTGCGGAGCCACCGTTTCCGGGGCAGACATAGATGCGATGAACGAGCGGGGACTGGGCGAGCTTCCAGACGAGGGCGTGTTCCCTGCCGCCGCTGCCCAGTACAAGGATCCTAGAGCACATCAAGGTTGATAAGATAGTAATATTAGTTAGTCGTATTTTAGGCTAGACTCGACGACGCGTGACCGCCTGTCAAGCCACGGCACGTTGTCCAACGACTGCGCCTTTGACATGGTCGACCTGGCCATGGATGAAAACGTTGCTGTAGACTCGCGGAGGGTCTCGCGCACATCGCTGGTATGGCGTAAGAAATCCGCAAAGAAGAGTACTGCCACGCTTGCATCCTCCTCTCACTCCGTCCCCACAATGTCGTTGGACCACAGCGAGGGCAGCGACGGGCCTCACAGCTCGCAAGAAAACCTTTCCCGCTCAATCATCCCAGATCCACTGGGAGAACTTCCCTCCTGGTTCAAGCGCGAGACTGAGATGGCCGCCGCCAACACGTCCTCCTTCAGGATCAAGTATGTGCTACACAACCCAAAGGGCCCTCGTTGGTACAAGAATCACCACCTCCTTCCTCCTCCCTCCCTAAACCCTCCACCTTCCCATTTCTCCCCGTCTTTCCCCCCCATGGCCGCCTCTATACATAGTATACAGGACCGCTCGGAGGACTCAACACGGCTTCCTGCTCCCAGTCGCACCCCCTCGAGCACACCCCTGCCAACCCCAAGTTCGTCCCAAGTGCGCATCCCTGATCCCAGTGGCAAGCCACGGAGCCGCAAGACCTCTCAGGACAATGTCGACTTGATGGACGTCACTGATCCTTCGGGCACTCACTGGCACCACCAGTCTCCGTATGACGCGGGCAGCAGCATCAGCCCCGTGTCTGCTGATCCCCCAGAGGTAATTCATTCTCCCTTGCCTTATCTCCAACTGACTGTTATCTCGTAGGGTGTGCCACGGGCTCGCTCCCGCCTATCGAGTACGACTACGAATACGGCGCAAGCCCGTCGCAAGACAGTCACACCCTCTCCGCTCTCTCAGTCAACGTCTGCTCTCCACTTGCAGGCTCCGGAACCAACTCTCAAGCGTAAGCCAAGCAAGCGTCGCAAGCCCGTACTGACGGCCCTTTTTGGTGGTCACGGGAAGGACACGCCAGAGGGACCCACGTCTCCCGTGGAAGACACTGTGTCCAACTTACCAAAGCGTTTGTCAGCTATTCCAGGCGGTGCTCTTCACATCAACTTTCGTACATCGAAACGTCATTCCTCTCTCTCCCCATTGTCCATCTCTGGAAATGGTTCCTCTGCAGCATTATCGAGTCACTCCTCATCAAAACGGCAGAGCATCCTTGGCCGATTGGTGAGAAAGTTCAGCATCTTGCGAAAGCCTGCTCAGGATTCAGTTACTACCATCAACGAACTGCCCGAGGGTACTCTGGGCGGAGCCGCGCTTTCGGCTGTGGATGAACAGTCATCCCGGCGCTCCCTTATCTCGCAAACTCAGCTGTCTCCGGAGAAGCCGGTGACGGAAAAGAGGTCTTCAGATCCGTCCAGGCGTGTTCCTCCTCCACGGATGGACGCGGATGCAGAGACACGAATTCCCAATGGCCCATCAGTTGAGCGGGAGACCAGCGACCGCACTTCAACGATTTCCTATGATGTGCCATTTTCGCCACTGGGGAAATTGACGATTGCAAATCCCGATGCCCCAAGTTCCGGAGGCAACACTCCTGTCCGCACGGAGAATGCATTGCCACCAGAAGCTCTTAGCGGAGCTCCACCTGGGCCCAAGTATCCGACTCAGGACGTACCAGTTGCACATCGCCTTCACCCAGGTGATGCACAGCAAGCCCCAAAGTTCTCTGTACCACCCTCAGCTGGGAGGTCATCGCCCATCCCAGGTCTCCTGAGCCCCATCTCTGTTGCTATCCCTGCTGTCACTTTTTCCGACGTGCAATTTGCACATTCCCCCCTTCCACCTCTCTCGATTCCATCTTCATCTCCTCCGCTCTCTGGACTTCGCAGCGCTCCACTTCAGACGCATATACCATCACATCACATTGGAGATCTTTCATCAGGATCACCCCCGTTGGAGGCGTTACGTCCTATACCCCCTCACTTGGTCGTTCCGGTCGTCGATGACTCTCCGTTATCCAAGGCGTCACTTCTTGCCAATCCCCCTACTCCTTACGATGTCGACGAACCCCATTCTGCGCTTCCGCTTTTGGAGAAACCCCCAACCGATCGTTCTGGTCCTAGCAAACAACGACAGGAGGACGTGCAATTTCCAAAGCAAGTTTCACCTACTCCAGAAGCGGACGAGCAGCGCGCAGACGGTGAAGTTCGACCCAAATCTAATTCGGCGACGAGCAGGAAGACAGAGACTTACAAGCTTGTGAGGACCCAGTCGGACAAGGTGTCGACGTCATCGGATGCAGCATTTCAGGCTGAGGGTGATCAATGGTTGGTTGTCAACTCGGCCGAGGCCCCTCGTCGAAAAACGAAAGATCGAGCGGAAAAACTAGAGAAGTCATCCTCCAGAAAAGCTCGTGAGAGGGAGCATGAGAGAGAGCGTGAGAAGGCGCGGGAGAGAGAGCGCGACAGAGAGAGAAGAAGGGACAAAGAGCGCGACAGAGAGCGGGAAAGAGAAAGAGAAAGGGAACGTGACAGAGAGAGGGAAAGGGACAGAGAACGAGTGCGTGACAGAGAGAGGGACAGGGAACGCGATCGGAGAGGGAGGGAAGAAGAACGCGAACGCAGACGGAGGCATGAGAGGGCTGTTCAACACAGAGACGACGACAAACGCCGAACCAGCAGCCATGCACGGGCGAAATCCCCGCCAGCCAACAAAGTGGAGTCTGATTCTCTCTCTGGGCGGCATGCACGGGCTCGTAGTCTGGATACGCCACAACGTCCGACTCTAGTTCAACCTCTGATATTTACTCTGCAGGACGAACCTCCACGCCACCGTAAGAGTGACGATCGGCCGCGGGATTCTGTCTATCAGGGTTACTCCAACGTTGCGCGGCCCGAGCTGAGCCCCATCGTGACGGTCGCGCGTGTCGACCACCTGCCATCCATGTCCGCGCGGCCAACATCAGAATTGACTTCGGCAGCTGATATGAACGCTCTTAAAGCTCGCGAAGCATGGGAGATGGATCGGTTATGGAAGGGCAGGAGCATGGTTCAAGGTCAGCCAGAGACTGGCGTGATTCCCTCATCCTCCAATAGGGATTCGAAAGCTGTCAGTGTCAACAACGAGCCAGCCAGAGATGCCATTTCGGTACAAAGCTTCGGCCACGGATCCAGTCACACGTCGTACGTCGTCCAACCGTTGCAGGCGCACCCTATACCAGCTAGCGTGTTTTATGCCAACATGCCAGCTGCACCTCCTCCGATCATTTATGCGGCTTCTCCATACGGGCAACCGCATCCTTCGTCTTCGAGGGAGTTCGTGCATCGATCGCCACCAAACTCGTTTTCAATTTCTCCCAAGGACATACCAGGTCGTCCCAACCCCTTACCCGCTCCTCCGCGCGAATCGAGTTATCACCCAGTGCATTTACCAGTCCTCTCAGATAGGAGCAGTGGATCTGCTTCAGAATATTGGAACTATACACCCATGGCGTCACATTCATGATATACCTACCCACTTCACTTTTTTTTTTCTCGTCCGCACGCAGCATTTCGATTTCACGCTCACTTAGATTCACGTACACTCACGATTTCTCAAGTTTACCACTCACGTTCGTTTCCTTACCGGTGTTCTTTCTTTTGGGAGTTAATCGCATTGTTCATGTTGCTTTCGTTTTCATTTTCCCTCCTTTTTACTTAATGCTTCAGACACCGGACCTCTACCATGCATGGCTCGCTTTAAACCTTAAGAGAGTATAGTGATCAATATCCACATTGGTAGTACAGAAACGAACTTTTTCGTTCAGTAGACACCGCAAGACTCCAATATTCAACGAGTTACTTTTAGACTCCGCTATGTCCAGCTGTGATCGGGGAGGAGTTAAATCAGTGTGGTACAAGTACAAGGTTTCCACATGAATGATAATGCAAAATATGCGAATCGTGCCATGGCTAAACCACGTCGTGAATAGAGGGTATTTACTACTCGAAATGCAACACGGAAATATAAGTAGCAATGTGCAGTCTGCAAAAAAAAAATAGGATTTGTCACGACGAGTACCCACGATAATCCAGAGGAAACTCTGGGACAGGATAGTCATCCCATTGGCGTTCACCGCCATCGAGGAAGCGACGCAACCTGGCGACTTGTGATGAAAGATACATGAGGATGATCTGCATCTTGATGTCTAGCTTCAGTTTCAGTATCTCTTCACACGTTCGCAGCGCTTGAGCTCGTGTCGCTACAAACATGTTGCCCGAGAAGCCAAGTTCTTTCAGGCTATCGATCATTTCACCAAATTCCGAACACCAGGCAAGAACGCCGAGCTGACGAGAGTGGTCAGTGTGGGGCTAATCGCGTCATGAAGCACACACCTGGCCATATTGCTTGAACCGCCCGTATAACACGTTTGGCGCCGCTTTGAGTGCAAAGTCAAAGGCTTCATTCTGTTTGATAACGTCATCATCGGGTATGTAGGGTTGAACCGGCGGTGGTGGCTGAAAGAGAGTGAGCTCAGAACCAATCTAGGGAACACGACCTTTACCTCGGGTCTTGAAGGAGGTTCCTGGAACCACTGATGCCCAGAGTAGTCCACTTCACCACCGAAATCGACGACGTCTTGGTTCTTCCCTGTATAATCCATGGCAGGTCGTGCAAGAGATTCGAGTATACCAGATTGAATGAAGAAAGTCTCGAGGAGTAAGGAGAGGTCTTTGGGGAGAGGCGACTGTTTGGATAATGGAGATTCACGTTTTTCGGAAGGTATAAAGATGGTCCGATTGTCTGAATCGTCACTGGATCGAATAGCAGAAATAAGATTGACGTCGGACCCAGAACTGAAAACGTACCAGGTGGCGGCGGGGGTCGGAGGCGCCTTAACAAGATGGAATTTAGGGCCGTTAGATAAGTTGTTGCGAATGGGCCGATCCTGGAGGCAATCAATATGAAAGACTGCAACTGCGTGGGAGAATTACCTTGTATGTTGGATTGATGGATGTCTTGGATGCTTTAAATGATGGCTGACGATGAGTTCGTGGGCTGGACGTGCGAGATTTCTTGAGTTTTGCGATAGATTGCCGGTGGCGCTCAGCGGAAACCGGACTAATGTTTGATAACCGGGGCCGGAACTGCGGAGAAGGTGATGGAAGAGCCGAGGCAAATGCAGTAGTAGGGGTGGGAGTCGCACTGGAAGAAGGGGAATAAAGAGTGCTCTCAAGTGGTGTGGGCGATGTCACAAAAGACCCTGTGTCTGAGTCTAGGCTCTCTGCAGAGACGTTTGTTTGGAGACGGTGTAGTACTGGCCTGGAAGGAGAAGCAGTTGGCCGGGACGATTGAGGAGGCGGGACAGGGACACGCGGTGGAGGGATGGGTAGTGGATGGGGCGAGTCCGGTGCGAAGAGCGCAGATGGATAGAATGAAGTGATCTCAGGAATCCTGAGGTTAACTGAATCGCTCAAAGCAGAGATGCGCGATGGTGGGAAGGTTGCAGATATGTCGCACGGATCAAAATGGTTCACGTTCCGACTAAGCCAAGAAGGGGATGGGGGCAGGAACGATGATCTTGCAGACGAGTTTATCAACGAACTCCGTACCAACGAAGATGGGGATGCGGTGAGCTCCGAAGGGTTGACAAACTGGTAGTGTGCGACAGGAGACGCGTCACGGCCAAGCCCGGCTGGCGCTGAGTGCTTCCTCCTGAGTGGGGGAGGTATAGGGATGGGTGTAGGAGAAGACTCTTCGGGCAAGGAAGATATGGACGCAGGGGGCGACGAAGCACTGGCGGAGTCCGCAGTGGAGAAAGAGGAGGAAGGAAGGTGAGGAGAATTGAGGATATGTTCTGGGAGCGGTGGTAAAGGAGGGATAGCGGGATTGATTAAAGGCGAGCTGGGATCAAAGTGATGCCTGTGGTTCCAGCGTTTCCTGCTCCTGATAGTGTCAACGGAGGAAGCGTCGACAGGATGAGTCACGAACGAGTCACGAAGAATTTGCGAAAGAGACGTGAAACGCTTGAGGGAACCTGTGAACTTGTCAATGTGCGCCCGTTTGACGAGTTTCGAAGGGTGCTCCGAAATGCCAGCTGGTGCAAGAAAGACTGGAGGGCGAGACTCGGTGTCGGGCTCTTCTTCTTGATCTTCGAGTAGAGCTGAGTCGCCCGAAAACGGGTCGTCTTTGTAGACGGACGAGGATGGGTGAGCCGATTCGGGAGGTGGTGTCGGAGTATCAAATGCAACTGAAGCACCTGCCTCAGGGGTTGGGATGTGAGTCGGTGGCTTCGGGAACGCGAGGCAGAGATCACGGTCGGACTCGTCGGTTGCAGTGCGCCGGGAAGAGGAGGTCCTGCTGTCTGTGAAGGAGGAGAGGTGTATGGATACTTTGGAGATGTTCTTGAGACGAAAGAGGGTGGACTTGGGGCGGGTGAGGGAGGGTTGGGGTGGTGTTGGTACCGCGGGCTCGGAGGGAGGGGGATCAAGTTCGACGTCGTCGGCGGCAACGAGCTCGAAGTCGGCCGCTGCGTCGTCGGGAGGAGGTGGTGGTGGTGGTGGTTGCTTCTTACCCCAGAGACGAGGGGGAAAGGCGCGGGCGAGGAGACGAGAGGGATCGAACGAGGTCGAGCTGCGCAGGGAGCCACGAAGGCCGCGAGGTAGCTTCGACTGCAAAAAGTTGTGTGCAGACGTTGTGTCTCGTCAAGTCCTCGAGATACGGACTTGTGAAGAAAGGACGATCCGCAAGCCCGCACGACCTTTGAAGGTGCCAGTGCACGGCTCGGGCGTGTCTGCCAGCTGCTCGATAGCCTCGTGTACTCCATCCACTCCACGTAAAATTAACCATGTTCTCTTCTTAATCTTATCCTAACAATCTCTCTCCTTCTCCGTCTCCGCCCCGCGCAACCAATCCGCGCACCAACCGCAGCCTCTTCTGCATCGCTCCCACCCCGCCGTTCAACCATCCCACCACGATCCTGCTCGCGACACCCCCTTCCATCAATGCCACCAGCAACACGATCACCATGAAGTCACCTCCCCAACCGTATATCGTGCGGCCTTCTTCGATCGGATATGGTATCCCGATCGTTCTCATCCAGGAGCCGCCACCGCTTTGCATCGGCTCGTGAATTTCCCCTCCTCCTATGCCACTTACCCCCGTCGAGCCTCCGTCGCACCACAGCACCATGCTTCCAAGTTCGTTTGCCCTGGTTTTGGCCTGCTCCCACATCGCCAGCCCGACGGTAGTATCCCAGGTGCGCGCCGGCCCAAGGATGAGTGTGGGCCGAGAGTTCAAGTCGGTGAACACGGTCGGCGATGTAAAGTCAAGGCATATCGATGATGTCACAAGAAGCGGTCGTGTATGATTGGGCCCTGGGGCCCACCCAGGCTTGGTTATACCCTTGGGATTTTTCAGCTCCCAGCGAGTAATCGTGGGTGGATCGACAGATGGTATCTTTGAAAAAGATTCCGTGACTTCTTCATGGTCAGAGGAACGTGATACACAAGGCACTGCTGCTCACATGGTACGAGATTGCGTTTGTAATACTGGACAACTTCGTCACCTGTTTTTTGGCCGTGGTGAACCAGTGCAAATCCATTCCTCGTGTGCTCTGGATCTCCCACGACATACTCGTCAAATGCTACGCCAATGAGGGCAGGAACCCTTATTTCTCGGATCTTTGCGAACGCCTCCTCGCGGTCCTTCTCGGAGTTGAATACGACCGCACTCTCAGGCCAGAGAATGACGTTGGCTGCGTTCATCGTCGCAGTTTCGCTAATAAAGTCCTCCAGGTTTGGACGCCTTCCGTCCAATGGTTTGGGCAAGGCACAACCGACCGTCAACGGCGTGTGCATGACGACATCACCACGAGGGGGGGAAATGTGGAATACGGACGAGGGAAACGTGAGGGCGAGGAGTATCGTCACAAGTGATAGAAGGCTTTTAGATCTGGCAGATAAGATCGATCCATCATGATTCCTGTGCGCTTCCAGAGGTTCGTATTGCGAAAAACCCATCAGCCACTGCGCCACTAGCTCAGAACATACCACAGCCCATGCTGCGACGATCCAATCAATTCCAGCCGGGCCGGTAATGGGCAGCATCCAACTGTACGTAGAGGGCACAGGGACTGGCCACCAATTGAGTAAGCGTCCCACAGGAGAAATGCGAGACGCGATGCTCCAACACGTCGCCCACAGCGCTGGGAAAAGTGTGAATTTGGCCCAATCCGTCTGCAGCTGACCCTTGATGCGGATGTCCAGGTAAATGGAAGGCACTACGATCGAATACGTTGCCGCAGATAACATGACGATTGCTACCAGAGACTCGGTTGGGCTGGAAACGGCACTGCTGGCCGCTCTCCAGTGAGCAACAGCAGAGCCGGCTGTAACTGACATCCATGAGCAAAGTAATTCCCGCCCTCGAGTTTGACGGTGAGCACTTCTTTGCCCGTGGATAATCAGGACGGTGAGGAGGAGGACCAAGGGAACAAAATTGGGCAAGGGGCCCAAAGCCAACGCAGAGAGCACAAATTCCCCTGTTGAGAAAAAGGGTGTTGGGTGCTGGAGTATGAGTGCTTGAAGCGAGGAAGCCATGATGGCAGTCAAGGAGAACGCGTAAGAATGTGAATCCACGATATTTGTAGCCCAGTCATTTTAGGGTTGTTTGTCGTCCCCATATGTGGCCAAACGTCTCTCAGTTTATGTATGCAAGTACACTAAAGCGTGTTGGCATCGTTGGTACAACGAAAATAGAACTACTGCAGGCGGAAAATGTTACTGTAAATAACGCTTTCCGCGGCTCTAACAAAACATGGATCAGCTTTTATTTGCGTACTGATCGAAACGTAGTCACCCACTGAACGCACGTAGTGGCGTGCTCCGCGCGATACCGGCTATCCTGTCGTCGACTGATCCTGAACCGGTGGTGGATGTTCCATAGACGTCACAAACGGATCCCCAGCGTCGCCCAGTAGCGGCCCACCTAACAAGGCATTCGCCCCGTGCAACTGTGCAAGGTCATGCACGCCTTCAAAAGACGGACCACCCGGACCAAGCACACTTATATCCAGCGTCCCAACGTCTGCCTGGTTAGCACTCTCATGCACACCTACGTCAACGGTGATACTTGCTTCCAACGCTTTGAACGATGCATCCAACATGTCTGCGCCTTCGTCGACAGTCAGGATAGGTTCGGTAGGCTGGAGGGATAGCGCTGGCGGAGTGGGTAACGTGGGCTTCGTCTGTGATTCAGCTGCTTCCTGGTTCACGAAATTGGTCTCGGTCGCATCCTGGGTGGCCTCCAGCGCGACGGACTGAGGTGGTTCATCTTGGTCCATGTCTTCCTCACCCTCCACAACCTCGGGTTCGTCTGGGAGTGGGGCGAGAGGCTCGTCAGCTTCTTCCTCGTCATCGCTGAATTGCTTGCAGAGGTCCAGGATTATGAGTCGCCCTATGCATTAGTTCGCAGAGCTGAGCCCACCTGCTTTTTGTCCGTCTTCACCCACTTGTGTATTTTTATGGTCGAGTTCTCTGGAGTAACCCATGTTTTCTCCCAGCACGCGACAGGCTGCATGAGCTGACGTCTAGCAGCCTCTGTCGTAGCAAGGCGCACTCCAATTCTTCGTCTGGTTGCCATCGTGTTGAAGAAAAGGAGTAATTGGACCCCCGACACCCTGACACGGTTGAATACAGCAAGCCTCACTCCAATTGATACAGTAGCGACAAGTTATCTACACATTTTACCCGCATGATTCATGAGTGTTCAGCCCAACGCAAGACGTCTTCCATTGTCACCACAGGCGATGTGGACTGGTGGAAAACTAAATCGGCGTGGTGGATGATCAACGTTTGAAGGGACCCACCTCTTCTTTTTTAACCGCATCCAGCGGAGTGCGAAGGGATGCAGTGTCGAGAACCGTAGCACGCAGCTCCGACAGTCGTGTTTCGAGCTCATCGCATTTACTAAACGACCACCCACATCAGTACGAACGACACGCTGTGACGAGAATAGGATCGAACGCGTGAATAGCAGTCGTCTCCCCACGACGGAGCTCCAGCTGGCGTTGCATCATGCTCTCGAGGTTCCCTCTCGCCTAGAATGGTTTATGTGTATTCTGCAAGGAGAGGGCACTCGATGGACCGACCTGGACCGGACGCAAGTCGTTTGCGGCAGCCATCAGATTCTGGGCGAGCACGGTGATCCATTCTACATGTTGCTGCCACTCTGGAGGGACGGTAGAAGATGGGGGCGGAGGTGGAGCGAGCATGGAACCTGTGAGATTAGAGTACGTGACGAGAAGAGAGCGGAGGATAGACAATAATGCGGGACGGCGATCTGGAAATGGGATTATGATAAGAGCACGCGTGGTATGTTGGACCTCGGACGCACCTACACTCGGATCGGCTGGATAGAGCTGGTGTCCGCCTAATTCAGCCAATGAGGGAATAGTCTCCTTGACCTTGGGACACGATGTCAAACATTGTTGGCACGTGCAAGTGGAAGCCGTACAAACCACGTATCACCAAAGACAATGTAGTGACCGTCCTCGAGGATCCAGTCCACGCGGGGTTTCTCGAGCTGGGTCAGGGGCCATGGAGGTATATCGGACTGGTCAACCAAAACGTCGTGCTGGTTCACGGCGGTGATGTCCAGATTTTGGTCCTCGACACGCGTTCTGAGCAATTCAAGAAGGCTCAGGTTGTGGGACGTGTAATTGGCATAGTGAGATGGAGGAGATGGAAAGGGATTCCTCAGCTCTGTTTCCTCCTCCTCCATGGTCGTTTGTTTGAGTGTTTATTAAGTTATTTATTTCGTTCTCCGAAAAAGCGTGATTGCTCCTTGTCCGCTGACATGGTGCGCCGAATCGCGTCCCAAGTGCACAAGCAAGTCTCGCGGCTTATGCAGGCAAATTACATCCGCGAGGAGCCTCTCTGGTACCAGGCAGTGCTCCAGTATCCTCCCCTCCCCCTCCCCCCACGCGCCCCTCCCTTCCAGGCTCGCGAGACCGAAAATCAAAATACCCCTCGCAAACCAACCACCTCCAGTCTTCGACCCCCAAAGATGCAGCCCTCGCCCATCAGATACCTCGAAGACAGGTTGCGACTCCAGTTCTTTAGGGACCATCCGTTCGAGGCATTCCGGCCAGTGTCCGTCGTCGAGGGTCAGGTGGTTGAGTCGGAGCACTTAGTTAGAGACGAGGAGTGGACGAGGCTCAGTCAGCGTACCAAAAATCCAGCAGCAGAAGAGTAGGCGGCTCTTTCCATGCTTTGTCCGCGTTTCTCTGATTCCCGTCTGCAGCGCAGTTCTCTTCGCTGCCAACCTCCACAGATACCACAAGGTGTCACTCACCGTCGCTTATAGCCGCGCAGTCGCAGAATTCCGTGCCCTACGTGCAGAGTATGACATCGCAAACGCGTTCGCACGCATGGAAGCCGAGTCGTATGGTACCGTCTTCCCGTCAGAAATTGACCGGACGTTCGAGAAAGAGGACAAGGTCTACAAGTCCGTCGAACGCAAGAAGGCCCTCGACGAGAGTACTATTCGTGCTCGCAAGCGTTGGCGTGCCATTCTCAACGTCGACAGCGGCATGGGCAATACTTGGAGTCGAGGACAGGAATACGTCAAACGTCAGAAAGACGGTGTGCGGCCATCTCACCTTGTAGACGACCAGATCAGTCCGCCTTCAAGTCCGTCGCCGGAACAACTCTTTGGAAGTCGGTAGCTTAGGGTACCCTCGACTTGAGTGAGTGCATATACTAGCAATACAAGTCTGATTTATGCCTTGACGCGTGACTGTGCAGCCAACGCCGCATTCATCCCCATCCATGTCTTCTCTACAAGACCTAGTAACCTCTGCATGTCCGAGCTCCAATCATTCATGACATCCTCTGCACTCCGCTTAGGTGTGAAATTCACGATCCCTGCCGGTCGGTCTATTCGTGCCCAAATAGTTTTTGAAACAACCAGTCGTGCAAGTGTCTCCTCTGTTTGTTGTGCTGTCAGGTCAAGAAGAGTTGTTAGGCGGGACAACCGAATTCGAGTATAATACTGAGACACGACACGGATGTTCTGAACCAGAGTCAGTCCGAGGTGCGCCTTGATTGCGGGAAGACACTCACATGTTCGATCACACGAGTGTGGAGGTCTTCCCACTGCGCTGCATTGGAGAATACGGGTGTCGTTCGTAGGAAGGGACCATAAATCGACTCGATCCCTGGCCATCTCATCAACTCTCGCGTTACAAAAGACTTGACGAGATTACTAGATGGAAAGTCAGGAGCATTCACACGTCATCGTGAAATCTCATACTAGTGCAACTCGAGTTTCTCCAAAGCGGGGTTTACGAACCAATGGTGCAACATGTCCGATTGTTCGTTGTTATGGGGGGCAAGAACAACGTAATAGACAATGTGTTCGAGCGCCTATATGCTCTCCAATCAGACCGATTCGATCCAGAGGTTCCACATTCAAGAAGCTTACCGCACGATTCTTACTTTCATCTTCCTTTATCGACGGCGTGTCCCACACTTTCTCGTAGTGCTTCGCAACTTCCAAGTAGGCTGTTTGGTGTAGTGCTTGTTGGATCATCAAATCGTAAAACTTGAGCTTGAGGTCCTGGTGAAGCAAAATTAAGCAATGGTCCAGATAGAGAGCATCCCAACAAACCTCATTCTCCTTTGCTTTGAGGAACGTCTCGTTGACCTTGCGACCACCACTCCTCGCCTTCACCCACTCGGGTTCCCCGCCTCTAATCACATTCTTCGCCTCCTTTTTGCCCTTGCCTGAAATCTCATCATCCTTCAAACGTGCAAGCTCAATCAATAACCGCATTTGTTCCAAAATGAATTCCGTCTTCTCTCTCCGCTCCATCGACGAATACGTTTCCACTTGAAGGTCAGAAAGTAGATCAGACGCCGTTTGCAACGATTCCTTGACAGCAGATGCATTCGCGGACGACGACTTGGAGAGGCCTTCATGGTAATGCGACAACAACAGCGTCACGCGCGCGCGGGGCGTCTCGAGGAAAATCTAATCACGCCCACGCCGTCAGCCAGCGGCTGGATGGTGTACGCGTTCCGACATACCTTGCCCTCGGTGACCGATCGCAGTGTCTCGACCAGTTCGAGCCACTTGGCATCGCCTTCCCGTTGTCGAAGTTCGGCCAGCCACGCCATCGCCTGTTCCACCATCGCTTGTACGACGACCTTGAGCTGTCCGTGTTTCTTGCTCAATACGTTGATCGTCGCGTTGAGCTGGACATAGTCCCGCGCTTTATAGCATTGGTCCAGCGCAGCTTTCGCAAGACGCGTGGTCGACGGAAGATCAGACGCCTACATCTTCGGTGAGACACCCACTGGAACTCCAAAAAAAAGTATCCAACAACGTACATTTCTGGTCTGCTTTTCGAGAGCGAGCAGCTTCTCCAGGGCCTCTGCAAGTTTGCCAGACTGGCTGGCCGTTGAGTCACAAGAAGCAGAAGCCGAACTAAGTTGCGTACCTCAGAGAGTGTTTCGGTGTCCGGTAACAAGGCATTCACCTCTGGCGTAAAGTCTCTTTCTTGTTTCTTTACTTCGGCCATCGCTAGATGATAATGTGACCGCGAATATGGCTGGTCGACGTTCGGCGTGTAGTGACGCGTCGCAAAGATGTTTGGCGTTGTTTGTTTTAGGCTGTCAGTATTCCCTTCTTTAGAAAGCCCCTGTCCACTCTGGCTGTCCTCCACGCCCAAATCTTGGTCTGTCGATGCAGCGGTGCTCATATTCATTGTCACGGTCTTAATGGGTTCAGTCGAGTCGCTTCCTTTCCAATCTGCGCTAGAATAATATTCATGAAAATAGCCCTACAACAAGCGCCAGCACCCGTGTACTATATGAGTAAAAACGTCCGCCGCAGAAGGAGAATTCATGGACAAACAGGAGGAAGATGATCATGGTCCAAGAGCTCACTCATCGATTGAGTAGAATTCCATGAAATTCCTTGGAGCTCATGTTTTTCGTTTGATGGCTCATCACCATTCTTTTTTTGAGCATGGAGCATAGAAAGTGACTTGTCGAGCATATGCTTAGGGAGCGTAAGAGGGTAGGTAAGGAAAACGCGGCATGCAAGGGCGAATAGCCCGGTGAAGAGTGCAGGGAGTGCAGAAGGGATTGCATGTAAATCGCCATATTGGAAGAGGTATGCAGTGTTGTCGAAAGAGTTTTCCGGGGACTCTGGGGGTATTGTCGCGTCGACCTCGACTTCAGCCATCTCAGGTCCGACGCCGATGCATTGGTGAGCAACTTCGGGCGTTGCATCAACCGCCATCTCGACGCATGTCGGCGTCGCATCTACGAATGCATCAAGTAAATCGGGCTTGATTTGAACCATCCGATCAACGAGGGACGGCGCCGACTGGATGCCTTGCTCGACCGTCTTGGGCCTGACGTGGGCAAACTTGTTAACATAAGTCTTTTTGATCGTGGCATCGACGCTTTGATCCTTGGTGTGTTTTGTGGGCTCTCGTCCCAGAGCCTTGGCCCTTTCCATGAGGCGCACGCCCTGGAGATGTGGCAGCCAGTCTGATACTTTCTGCCACCCTTGAGCGTTGGCTTCAACATAACCCGGACGGTTTTTCTCATGGAACCACTTCAACGACTCGAGGTGTGGTGCAATGTGACTGAGAAGAATGGTAGTATGAAGGGGATCGTTGACCGTGGAGTGGCCAACGTGGAGGCGGAGAAGTGACCTCGAGGTAACCTCGAGGGAGGACAATGTCTCCGCGGACCCCGAGCGAGCGTCAAGCACGAGTGCAAGGTTCTGTAACCGCTTGCAATTTTGCGTGAGAGTCGCAACACCTTCCAAAGAAAGGTTAGGACCCGAAGAACCCGAAAATCGTGCCATGGGGCATAATCGCAGGGTCTCGATTTTGGGACACGCTTTGGCGACGCAACGCAAGTCCTCGTTAAAGAAGAGAGTCGACTCTGGAAGATCTATCTCGAGGCGGAGGAGGGAAGGGAGAGAAGAGAGGTACTGCAGGGGGAGGTGACGAGAGGGTTGGTCCGCAGCTGCACGAGAGGTGGCTCGAACAAGCTCCGTAAACCGAGATGCACCAGTTGCACCGATCCGTAGAGAAAGGAGCGTCCGACTGAACCGCTCGCATATCAAGACTGAGAGGTCTTGCCAGTCGGCCATGTCAGGTGGATCTTCAATGACGAGCTCAAGGCTAGTGAGCTCGCTCGTGATGTGTTTCAGGAACACGGCAATGTTCGCGACTTCACCAGTCAGCTGAAGGCTCCGAAGATCCGTGAACACGCCGCCAGAGTGCAGGTCGCCTGTCAGGCGAAGCGACGACTTCTTAATCTCCGTAAAGTCTATCTCGTCCCCAGAGAAGACCCCACTGTCAGATGATGCGTCACTGGGTGTCGCCGCACCGGAGGAGACGATGTCGTCGAAGAAACCTTCAACAGCAATGATTGATCTGCCAGTGAGGTCCAGTTCGAGAGTATGAAGAGAAGGCAAAGAAGCAGCCCATTGTCCAACTTGCGACGACAAAGCACCAGGCGCCACCAAAACCAATTTCTCGAGGGTGTTCTGCGAGCGTACGAGATCCGTAAACGTTTCGGGAAGACTGGTGGGAGAAGTGAACGAAAAGGCCGTGAGCTGGGTCTGACTGCAAACATTGACGAGATAGGCGCCAAGCTGTGGAATCCTAGTGCCGACTTCCAAGATCAAACTTTGCAACTCGGAGTTCAAGAAAAGCGTGGAGCGTTCCAAACCGGCCGGAGTTTCTACCCTCCATATGAGCGTCTCCAAGTGTGGCAAAATGTAGGGTACAGGGCGGTTTTCTGTAATGATGGCGAAGACGGAGGGCGAGACGCTCGGAGATGACTCGATGTATGCAACGCGGCGAACACGTTCACCGTATGAAAGGACTCTGTCCCAATCCTCGGCGCTTGGTGCCTTGGCCTGTATTAGGGTGTGTTAGCAATGCGTAGAATACTCGGCGGACAGGACCAACCAAACCAAGGCCTGGGCGGCGGGGTCTCTTCATGATGTTGTTGGGGAACAAGGAGATGAGCGGCAAAAGTGAATCGAGTTCCCTCCAGAGCACATTCAGCGCGGGCTCGCACATTGACTTGCATGTGCGGGCCAATCGAGACATGGAGCGGCGTCCATTGGGCGACTCGATAATGGTATCGAGGAGCTTCTTCGCGGCATCGGGGTCGCGGAATAGAACAGGGAACATGGTCTGGTCGTAGACGGAGTAACGGTGGTAAGACAGTTGCAGGCTAAGATTGCTCCCGAGGTTGTTACGGTCAAAGGAGTTGGTAAGGAGTCGAAGAACGAGGGGTTAGGAACATGGGTCAGTAGGTTAAATAGTGGATTCTGCCCCTTCACTGCGTTCACGCCGTGCATCCTTCCAGGTGGCTCTCATCACTGACTTGCGGATGCGGGCTGTTAAACTGACCAGGAATGAACCCACTGAACAGGCGAGCCACGCTGTTTGCTACAAACACGGAGGTTCGACCACACGCGTAAGGGGTGTGGCCTGACAGTGCAATCGAAGCGAGCGAAGCACTGGGTTCAGTCATGCGCAACAATGACTATCAGCGCGTCAGTGGTGCATATCTTACACATCGACTCACCCAACCGTCCTTGAGCAGTGTATGCGGTATAGCCTCGGGCTACGCCCTGCAAGTATCAGTACTGTAAAAAGTCAAGTTGTTCGCTAGCAGGCACGTGGGAGACACGCGTCACCTGTTAGGTCCTGCATTTCATGGCAAGCAAAACGGCGTAAAACGATTGATATGAGAGCACTGCAACGTGAAAACACGGCAGGTAGGCATGATAATCACATACAATGGGCGAATTACAATTCGCCGACTTCCCAAGGAACGGGTTCACCTTCCCAATCATCCTCGGTCTCTACGTCTCCTCCGTAGGCAGCGTCAACCGTTTCTCCAGCATCCCATATGTCACCCCCTCTGGAGGGATCATAGTGTCCAATACGATCACCATACAATACTCCACGGACAACACGTTCCTCCGTGCTATTCTGGCTTCGCGATGGCGAAATTGCCAGCACGCGGCGGAATTTATCAGGCAAGTTCACAGTGAACGTGCCCGACGCGTGATGATTTGCATCAATCTGTGGCTCGGCAGCCGGATCGTGGTTGCGGGTTACAAGATGTAGTAATGGATCCCAATCGAGGTCGTCAGCGTGTCGGCGCGCTCGCTTATCTCGATCCAAACAGACGGTGGCCACTTTGAACGTGATATCGTCCGAGCTGTCGACTTCTTCATCGCTCTCTTCTTTCTCGACTCTTGACTTTTTTCGGCCAGCCATAGCTTTTGCTTTTGCCTTGCCTGTATCCCGGTTGAGGTTAAGTGAGTCTTGCGGAGGCGGAGATGGCGGGATCAAGGGATACTGTGGCTGTGATGGAGTACTAAGCACCGTGTGATCATGCACGGGTTCGCCAGTATCCAAGGTACGTTTCACCGATGTGCGTGGCTGGGAGACCACGGAAACAACCGTCGGAAAGGTGGGCTTGTGCGCTGATGCGGGTAGGTTGTCTTTTGTGGGGAACATCTTGCGATTGACCGGCGCGGAGATGACACTCTTTGACGTGGGGTCGCGGTGGAGTTTGCGGGACGTCGTGACAGGAGGGTCGGTAGAGGGTCGTGAAGAGCTTGCCTCAGGAGGGGAGCCAAGGGGCTTCTTGGGTATGGAGAGGGCGGGAAGAGCATCATCGAATAAGAGTTTGAACGACTTGCCACCAGCGGGAGCCTTTACGGGAGAATCGGCCACGAAAGACGACGTGAAGTCGCAGTGCGGCAGTTCATGGTCTGCTTCGTCCTCGCTGTTTGAGGAGTCTTGGTCTAAGGCGGGGAGAGCCTGTGAGTGGATGCGCTGGCGCTTTGGTTTGCTGGGGGATGGTGAGACGGGTTCGCCACGTAAACGCTTTCGGGCACGCGCGACTGGGGTTGTTGATTTGATGGTGCGGGTCTTCTTTTTCGGAGAGAAGGGGTTGAAACCGGGGAGAGGAGGGACGGGGACAACGGGACGGGACTTTGGGAGGGTCTTGTGAAGTTTCTTGTAGAGTTTGTATTTCTCGGCTAGAAGGGTGTTGAGCGGGGAATGGGCGATGAGTGGGTGGGCGCACCGATGTCTGGTTGGTGTTTGATGTCCTGTACGGAGGGGTCTCTGCCGTGTCTGGCGACAAAGTCACGCTCCCAGGACTTGATCTCAGCACGGACAAGGTCAAGCGTCGCCATGGTGGTGGCGCGGGTGAGAACTCGGACTTTGTTCTCTTTCGACATGGAATGGCGTCTCCCGCTCTCCCCCGCTATACTCAACGACCCCGCGTTCTCTCCCGACCCTCGCGCCCACCCCCCCCTTTCCCCTCCCCCCCCCTCCCCCCCCAAGCCAAAGCCAAAGCCAAAGCCCACCTCCCGCAGGCGGTCCATGAAGGCCCTCGTCCGTGGCCTCATCAGCCGTCACAACCTTGATCGCATCGATGAGCTCGACGAGACAGACCCTTTTGGTACCAACTACCACCACGACGGTCCCTACGAAGCGACTGGTGCCACTCCTCCCATTCCCGCTCCTCCCATCCGCCAGGTGTGTCAGGTCCCCGTTCACATCGGTCCCAAGTCTATGCAGCATCCCCCACAACAACACAAAGTAAGACAGGATCCATCTGACGGGTCGCCAGCTTACTCCGTCGTTTATAGTCTCCTCCACAGGTACCCTTCATCCATGCCGGAGAGGGATTATCACTCCACCTCAAACCCGGCCAGATCCTCCAACACAATACCATCTATACTTCTCACGTTCACTTTCCAGGCCAGTTGAATACAGTTCCAAAAATGCAACCCGACCACCCCCGGGGCCAATCAACACCAAACCTCCATTCACGTTCCCTTCAAGATGACTTGCATAACCGACCCTTATTACTCCCGCGTGCACCTCCGGACCACAATCCTACAGATAGCATTCATCACGGCCATGACCCTGCGCGCCAACCAGCTGTGATCATCTCTCCTCCCCCTCGATATGAATCTCTCTTGCGTACCTCATGTCCTTCACGATCACCACAACGCACTCCGCCCCCCTCCTCCAAACCCACATCACGGAAAACACAGGCGACGGAGAGCACAACACCCTCTCTGCCATCCCATGACTCCCGACACAAAAGCTCTCGCTCACTCGACGGTTCTTCCACAATCAACAGCACGGTCACTCAGCCCTCTTCCAGTATGCATTTGGAACATCCTCGAATGCGACACCTTCCGAAGCGTCTTGTGATGCCAACCCCACTCCAATCTCAACCGCCAACCCAGCACAAATTTCCTTCACCCGAACCTGTTACTCGGCTGGATGCACCGGATCATCATGCTTTGGAGACAAAGTTCGAAGCACAGCTTGCCATACATGCGCAAGGTCCAAGACTCCTTCGGAAAAAGTCATCTGCCTTTCCAGAAAAGCATTATCTTCCCATCCCTCAGGATGACGCCATACCAACAATGGCAACGGCAATGACTCCAGCAAAGACGGTGAACGAGGCCGAGGGAACCAAGGAAAAGATACGTCGGCGAAAGTTGAGTAAACGGAAGAGCGATGTCCCCGTTTCGTCCTCTTTGTTCCCCTGACATTCTGTATTTTTGTACAGCAGACACAACTTGGCTCACCGGTCTTGTATTTCACTATCCATTTGTTATTAACTGTTAACCCTCATCCACAATTTGTAGTTATAACATAGATACCTACTGCGCTGGTCGTCCCGCGATTTGCCATCCTGTACTCATCACGCAATTCACTAATAGGACAGTACTTTCGAATCCAGAGGATCACTTTTGGACTGACTTGCAGAGTCACTGGGGGCCCGTTCACATTCACTTCCGTAATTACGCGACTGTCCTGCTGGCCTTCGATCTACATATGAGGTTATTGTGGCTTTTAAATACGTACTAGTGCGGTGACGAGTCCGCTCATTTCATGCGGAGGTTCGACGCCCGAAAAGGCGACAACGCGGAGATAGGTTGACAACATGACCCACATTATTGTAGACACATTTCGATCCTCGCATATTAGCAACAATGAGGCTGGCGGGCCTCTAAATTTGATGATGCTTCGGTAGTACTAGTGCTAGTCACCCAGGACCCAAGTGAGACGACGCCGTGTGCTCCGACTCGCGGCGCAGCGGAAAATCCAATCGCCCCAACGTTAACTCAGATCATGAATTTAACCCTTCTTACCCCGGTAGTAAGTGAGAGCGGTCTAACTCTAATTCCATCTCACAGCTTTACCTGACATAAATACCTCTCCATGGGGGGATTTGCCCGAAATGCTTTCCCCCCTCCTCTGCCTTCGACGTGATGAACAGTGCTAGTATTCTTCTACCTGGTTTAGCTGTCGCCGTTGTGGCCGCCATTCTCACTAGGCGTATTCGATCGCCATCTAAGGCGTGTCTGGCTCTCTCGCATACCCTCCATGATTAACCTTTTGTTCCGCGCAGCTCGATGGTATCCCTGCCGTCGGACCTACAGGTCTTTTATCTTACCTCGGCGCCGTCAGGTTTATTTTGCATGCGAGTTCCATGGTCCAGGAAGGCTATGATCTGGTCCGTTCTCTGCACCAAAATTTTTTTTAAGTGGGCTCACCTCATAGCTAGTATAAGGACAAATTCTTTAGAGTACCGATGATGGATCGGTGGGTGGTTGTACTCACAGGACCCGGACTCGTGGAAGAGTTCCGCAAAATTCCCGACGACAAACTGTCCTTTGATCACGCAATGAGAGATGTGCGTATTACCTTTTCTCCATCAAATTTTCATTTATGTACGTAACATTAATTCAGATTCTTCAAGTCAAATACACCTTTGGTATCGAAGCCCAGGAGTATCCTTACCATGTCTCCGTCATTCAAGGCCAGCTCACACGCAAGCTCGGTAATATCTTTCCCGGTATGCACAATGAGGTATGCCAGTCGTTCGATGAACTCCTTCCTCCTAGCGAACTCGGTAGGCACTACCTCCTGATATTCCTGCGGATCAGGTCCGATCTCATTCCTATAGGTTGGATGAATGTCCCTGCAAATTCCATGATGATGAAAGCCATATGCCGCACAAGCAACCGTGTTTTTGTAGGACTACCCATTTGTGAGTCGTCCCTTATACTGTCGCAAAATCGTTATTCGGCTCTTTCCGTAGGTCAATCTCCTGATTTCGCCGATGTCCAAACAAAATTCGCCCTCCAAGTAGTCGTTCGAGCTAATTTGGTCAACTTCTTCCCAACGTTGATGCACCCGTGAGCACATCTATTACCACTAGTGGTGCAACGATTTAGACCGTTTGGTTTCCAGAATTATTGGTCGCTTATTGAGCAACACACCTAGCAGTCTGAAGCACTGCATGGAATTACTGCGGCCTGTTGTAGAGGAACGGTTAAGGCAATACAACAATAACCCTCACAGTGAACTTCCGGTCCGCCTTGCTATTTTCATGATTGCATTCGAGCTTATGCCTAGATTCTAGGAGGATCTGATCACCTGGCTTGTTCAGGTGTCCAGACCAGAGCACCGGAATCTGCGCAGTATCTGCTTACGTATACTCGTATTGAACTTTGCATCCTTGCATACTTCGACTCAGGTCGGTGTCATACTCTTTGAAACTGAACATCATTGACATTCTACGTAGACTCTTACCCATGCTCTGTTCAATCTCGCAGCATATCCACAATGCATAGAACCTTTGCGTGAAGAAATTCAAAGGGTGACTGACCAACACGGATGGACGAAAGATTCAATGGCGATGTTGGTGAAAATGGAAAGCTTCCTGAGGGAGTCCCAGCGGATCAGCGGCACGAGTCTATGTGGGTTAATGTTTCATATTACTAATGCCGAGGCATTGATCTTTTGTTCTAGTTCCAATCATTCGCAAAGCCATGGAAGATATTACGTTTTCCGAGGGGACAACAATCCCGTCTGGTACTCACTTGGCTATAGCATCGGTGCCCATGCATCTTGATGAACGCTATTATGAGAATGCGTCCGAATTTGACGCGTTCCGCTTCTTGGATACAGAAGAGGACTTGAAATCCAGGCTTGCGTCTACTAATCGGGTGTACTTGGTATTTGGACACGGAAATCGGGCTTGGTACGTCCACAAACCGCTTGACGTCATTTCTAATTGTTGATCCTTGACAGCCCTGGGAGATTCTTTGTCTCCAGTATGATGACTGCGATAATGGCTCACTTGGTGCTAAATTATGACATGAAGCTAAAAGACGGAGTACGGCCTCCAGACCAATGGTTTCAGATCAATTGTGCGCCGAACCGGCAAGCGGAGATGATGTTTAGACGACGTTCATAGTGGAGCGGTCACAATATGTGCACTGTCATAATAATCTTGCTTATGATTATTCTCGTGATAAGCTGACATACTTAGACGGGCGCCGCACTTGTACTTCGGGGGTGATTGATAGGAGGTATCAAAAAAATACTTTTCATTAAAAACATCCTCTTTTAGAGTGCTATAAGAGGATATATATGCGAGATTTAGGACGGGACATCTGATCATCTGAAGAACCCTTGTGGCGGTAGTAGCTCTTGAATTCAAGTTGGTCGCCACGACGCCACCGGCGGTCCAGGGAGAACATATCATGTGCGCTTGTACGTAAAGTTTGAAACCTTGGTTGCTAAGTTAGTAGAAAGCACACTCGTGACTGTGCAGTGCGCACTGCAAAGGTTGACGTCGACCCGATGATTCCGCATCATAACGCAGCAAACTCACTGAATGCAAGTTTGAAGGGAGGTGTCATGCCAACGGTGCACAACGGCCCAGCCCGACAACAATCGCAGATAATGAGATGTTAGCAGTCAAATTGTACGTACATACTACCCGCTCTCAATCAAATCACTACGAGCCAAAGGCTCGGTTCTGGGGTTCAGTGCTTCAGCACAAGGGAGTTGTATATGTTACTTCAAGCAGTTTTCGAGGAACTCATCATAGTTTAATATTCGAGTACTGTTAGCATGATCAATTTTGGTCATGCTCCATATATCTGATGGAAAAGAATCGGCGTAACTGACCATGGCATACGTGCTCAGCTCGGAAGACTGTTGGCAAATACAATGAGCATCATAACAAAGTACTCCGATATACGGAGGGATGATCAATAAGACATGCGGAACATGAACTGGAATGTATACTGCTTAGTATCGGGATCCCAATGTGACCAATTCCAGTATCCAGCGTCGTCAGATTCATCTTCTATCTCTCTTGCCGGGATGCGAAAAGCAATTGTCTCGTACGGCTCAGCAGCAACCTTTTTTGATGATGTATCAGGTCTCCCACATTCAGTGAACGAAAGGAACGTACGATCAAATATTGGTATGCCTTGTTTGGTGGCTCCCGCTTTTGTTCCCAGGCGCTCATGAACCGTCGTCGAGGGATCACACCTGGCTTGATTTGAGGAAGATGGACTTGCACCATCATACCTTCCTTCCCAGTATCTCGGTCTCGAACTTTCGTCACCCGGTAACCTGGACGGCCAATTTTGAGGAAGACTTTTCGCTGTACATTGGACTGGGCGGGTGCCACCATCAACTGGGTCTCCTTTGCATCCCGCGCGGCACGTCTGGCGAGGTTTGTTTGATGCTTTTTCCCTTGCGTGTGTGCGAGATATGATCCTTCATTCGTGTGGAGCGTCAGACACAGTCGACATTCGAGAGACCCTAGATGGTTGCGTAGAATGTAGGGATCCTGAGAGAATTTGAGAGACGCGACCGATGGATGGCGCATACACATACCTTTGCAAGGTCGATGGTTTCCAACGCAAGCTTTTTAAGGCGCTCCCTTCTGTCGACGTTGGTTTCCGATGCGCCGGCGACACCTCCACCACCAAATTTGGAACCGACACGATTCTAAAGGAAAGGTAAGCGACGGGCACGACCATGCTAACGGGTATGTCCGAACCTGATAATCTAGATGAAAGCGCAGTTAGCGACTGTAGCAATAAATGACACAAGGACGTACCCATTCTTTGAGCTTGGTGGTCGAAAACGAAAGAAAGTCGTCGCACACGTCGACGGTCTTAGTCAGTTTCCCGATTCGGCAAACCAAAATTTATACCATCATGTCTGGACACAAACGTCGTCTCGATGATGGTACGGTCGCCCGAAAATCAAAGAAAATCAAGTCGTGTTCGGAAAAATCAGAGAATGGGAATCCGGTCCCTTCTACGTCCGCAATGACCCTCGACGAGATCGACTTTCCGCGTGGGGGTGGGACTACTCTGACACCACTCGAGGTCAAAACTATTCGAGCAGAGGGGGTTAGGGAAGCAGACCAGGAGCTTTTTGCTGTATGTCACCCAATCATGGTGAAGAATCGAACTTATCTCTCCTAGCCTTCACATCAATCCCGAGTTGGGCGTAAACATCGCAAGTCTAACGTCAAGGTCAAGGTCAAAGCTGCAGAGGTTCCGACCGATAAAAAAAGTGCCGTCCGTATCGAGCATCTAAATTACAAGGTACGCTTCCATTTGATTTCGTTCCATTGGCGCTCATTTTCTGGTAGCGTCTCATTCCAGGGATGAAGGTACTTGGCCAAGTGATGTCGATACAACCTCTCGCTATCGTGGTCTCGCTACCTAACCAACTGTTTGCTCACGTTCCGATCACACAAATCACGTCTCAGCTCACCGAGCGACTTGAGTCCACGAACAACGATGTGGACGAAGAGCTTGACGACGATAAATCGGACAGTTCCATCCAAGTTCCGGACTTGACCAATATATTTTACGTTGGACAATACGTCCGTGCTGTTGTGATAACCTTGCATGCCCCGGGCACAACTGATGTAACTGGACTTGGGCGCAGTCGCGATGACGCTATTAAAGCTAGTCGAAGGGTTGAGCTCAGTCTTATACCTGAAAAGATTAACGTGGGTGTGCGGAAAGCCGATTTGAAGGTTGGCTATGTGAGTCTCTTTCATGGATGAAACAAGCGTGGCCCTTATCGAAACTCACAGTCCTTGAGTGCCGGTGTGCGAAGTGTTGAGGACCATGGGTACATCCTTGATCTCGGTGTCTCTGGAGTGTCTGGATTTCTGCCGTTCAAGGAAGCTCACAAGGGAGGTTCCGAGGGATCAAGACTGCAAGTTGGGGCACTTGTAGACGTTTCGCTCGTCAAGATGTCGTCAAATGGTCGTACATGTACTCTCACCAACGATCGCGAAGTACTAGTGTCATCTTCGGTAAACTTTGCCATTGACTTATACCGTTCGCCAAACTGATTTTTTTTTCCAGATATCCGAAGTGACGAATTTTTCATCTGTGTTGCCAGGGACATTGGTTCAATCTTTGATCACTGCTATCGTTTTGGATGGCCTAAATTTGCAGATATTAGGTTTCTTTGATGCAACGATTGACGAGTTCCACTTGCCGAAGACACGTAAAACTCTCAAAGTTGGACAAAAAGTAAAGACAAGGGTGCTGTATGATATTCCAGGGACAACTCCACCGCGATTCGTTGTCACTCTTGCAGAACACCATATCAAACTTCAGCCTAAATGCACATCTGAGGACCAGCCTTTGAGCGCCGCTTTCCCTGTAGGTGCTGTCCTTGACCCGGTAAAAGTGCGACGGGTGGAAACAGAGAGAGGGCTGCTTGTGGAGATACAACCTGACCAGGAGGGTTTTATTCATGTAAGCGTTCCTGCATCTGGCGCATCCATTCCGACTGATGACACTTAGATTTCGCAAGTCTCCGATGACCACGTTGCTGCATTGTCTGCGTCATCCGGACCATGGAGAGTAAATACTCTGCATAAGGCACGCGTAATTGGGTACCATCCATTCGACGGCATTTTACAGCTCTCTCTACGACCATCCGTTTTGGAACAAAAATTTATACAAGCTGGTGAAGTGCAAGTTGGTGAGACATTGAAAGGGACCATCAAACAATTGACGGATTCTGCGCTCTTCGTGTCAATATCTGGGAATGTGGACGGCGTGATCTGGCCTGTACACTATGCCGACATACCTCTCAAGCATCCTTCGAGGAGGTTCAAGGTTGGAGGGAACATAAAATGTCGTGTACGTGCTGGTAACATTGTCTTTCCACTGTACTCACCGACTCCAAGGTGCTTACAGTTGATCCGGAACGAAATCGTATTGTATTGACGGCTAAAAAAACACTCTTGGACACTACACTTCCTATCTTGACTTCCTTTTCTGATGCCAAGGTCGGACTTCTCACTCACGCGGTTATTTTTCGCGTCACGGACAAGCATCTCATGGTCGAGTTCTTTAACAATATAAAGGCCGTAGTGCCAGCACGCGAGGCTAGGTATGAATCTTTTTCGGCGTGTGCGGTCGTATTCCAAATGAATTATCTCTAGCGAAACCGGTGCGAAGCTCACTGATGCATATGCCCCTGGAAGAATAATCAAAGTGCGCATCATCTCTGTACGCCCGGAGGTGGAAAAAATCGTGGCTAGCATCCGGCAAGCCACGTCCTCGTTCAATTCGACCATGACCGATATATCTGGCGTTCTCATAGGGGACATGGTAGAAGGTGTCGTCACCCAGCTGCACAGGTTGAACATCGTTCTCTCGCTCAAGCCTTCCGATGTCCGCGCGCTTATTTCATTCTCGGGATTGGCACGCCACTGGAACACAACCGTACCAGAGCTCAAGACGTCTTTGAAATTAGGCGCCTCCATTACTTCACTGGCCGTTGTATCTCGCAACCCCGAGAAAAATTTCGTCGTCGTCGCCGGGTCCTCAAAAAGCGATCGACCGAAGAAAGTCACATTATCTATGGACGACGTCACCGTTGGACAGGTTGTTGGAGGACGAGTAACGAAATATGCACGCTTCGGCGCTCATATCAAGCTCACCAACAGGATATCCGGATCTCTACACCCAACTGATACCTCGGACGACTATGAAAGCGGAAATTCTTTCCCCCCTGTAGATTCAATCCTGAGAGCTGCGGTGGTTGGTATTGACAAATCAAGAAATCACCTGTTCCTTTCTACGCGCGCCTCGAGACTTTCATCAAATGATGGTGTCAAACAACCCGTAGACCGTGAAATAAACAACTTCGACGATCTCAAGGTTGGAGACAGTGTCAGGGGTTTCATCAAGAGTGTAGCAGAATATGGGCTGTTCGTGACGCTCGGGCGAGAGATCGATGCTCGGGTTCAAATCAAGGAACTCTTTGACGAGGTATGATATGAAGGACTTCCGATGATTGATGTCCTGAACGCAGTTTGCAGTACGTAAAGGATTGGAAGGGTCGGTTTGTTGCGAACCAATTGGTCAAGGGTCGGATCTTGAAGTATGTGAGCTTGTTGGAATGTCGAGAGTCCGCCTTACTGACACCTTGCCAGCGTTGACACCGCAAACAAGAAAGTTGAGATGACTTTTCGATCGGGCGACCTGACACGTGCGCCAACCAACTCGCTGACTTTCAGCGATATTCAAGAAGGTCAGAAGCTCGCCGGTCGAGTCAAGCGCATCGAACTATACGGTATCTTCATCGAGATCGAGGGTTCGAAGATTAGTGGTTTATGTCACAAATCTCAGGCAGGTCACCAGTTTGCCTTCTTTTTTGTCATCCATCAACCTCTTTCCCATCAGCTATCGGATAACAAGGACGCGGATGTCACGATCGCCCTCCGCACGTTTCGCGAAGGTGACCATGTGAGAGCGTTCGTTATTTCCCGTGATCTGGAGAAGAAGCAGCTCTCACTGGGCTTGAAGCCTTCTTACTTTGCTGGCGATGAAGATGAGGTTGGATTGGATTCGGAGCACCCCCAGGAGGATGAGCTTGGCGTCGGGAATGACGCAAACGAAGCGTTTGATGAAGGTAGCTCAGATGAAAAATATCCGCATGATTCCGATTCGGACGAAGAGCTACTCGGAGTTGACGACGGGCATGACGATAGTGACGAAGACGACAATTCCATGCAAGTCGAGCTCATGCCTCTTGACTGTCACAGTTCCCCGAAACTACGAAGGCATCGGGAAGCAGATGTCCCCGTCCTCAAAGTCGACGGTTTTCAGTGGTTTTCGAACAACATAGGAGTCCACGACGAGTCCCAATCAGAATCCTCGGAACAAAGCGATGGTGAGGAAAACGCACCAGAGAAAAAGAAGCGGAAAAAGCGCAAGGAAATAGAGATGGACGTGACCGCGGATATGCAAACGAAGCTGCCAGGTTCGACCGCCGACTTTGAACGAATGCTTTTAGGATCTCCCAATTCTTCTTATCTGTGGATCCAGTATATGTCCTTCCAACTACAACTCTCGGAGATCGACAAGGCACGCGCTATTGGCAAACGTGCTATTCAAACCATTCATTTTCGAGAGGAACAGGAGAAGCTCAACGTCTGGATAGCCCTTTTAAACCTGGAGAACGTATACGGTACAGACACCAGCATCGAACTTGTCTTCAAGGACGCAGCGCGACATAACGACTCCAAGACAATTCATCTGCGACTTGCAGGCATTTTCGACGAATGTGGAAAAACCGAGGTATGCTGACATACACTACCATCGTAACCCACCGCTCTGAAACCACACAGAAAGCGGAAGAGCAATACAAGCGCACATGCAAAAAATTTGGTCAAAGCTCCAAGGTCTGCACGTTATTCTCCGAGCACTACCTTCGACGCGGGCTAGTAGAGGACGCACGCAAACTCTTATCCCGCTCGTTGCAAAGTCTTGAGAAACGGAAATGTATGTGGGCCTTTTTCGTGTGTAGATGTGTTTGATGAACCATGCTGCTTCACCCAGACCTCAAAACGATATCCAAGTTTGCGCAGCTCGAGTATAAGCTCGGCGACGCTGAACGAGGGAGAACCATTTTCGAAGGTATTGTGGATTCACATCCCAAACGATGGGACATTTGGTCTGTCTACATGGACATGGAGGCCAACAAAGGAAATATTCAACATTTGCGGTAAGCCGAATTCGTCTCACACGTGAAGCGTATTCAATGGCGTTACAGCAATTTGTTCGACCACGTCCTCGCGATCAAGATGACGAGCCACAAGGCGAAGTACATATATGCATATCCACACATGGACAGTACACTCACATGGGATCACCACAGGACATTCTTCAAGAAATGGCTAGATCTAGAGCGCAAATTAGGTGACGAAGAAGGTGCTATGATTGTGAAGCAAAAAGCGATCGAATGGACCCAAACGGCTGCAGAGGCTGCATAGAATTCTTTACTCATATATATCTGGATATGAGGATGGAACGAAATGCGAAACATAATTATGGCAAACGACTTGCAAATCCGAACGAGCGTGTAAGTATTTAGGAAAGCAATCAAGGAAATAATGGTATGAATGTATATATGCAAAAAAAAACACATCAATACGACAAACGACAAACAAGGGTCATGACCGTGAGCTCGCTCGTCCATGTCCGAGAAGTGCAGATTCGAAATTGCTCATTGGTCGGCGCGTGCTCATCGAACTAGCGAGTTGCCGTTGCCAATCATCCAGCTCATTGGAGAGGTGTTCAAAGTTCTCCGAGCTGGACATGCTTGACGGACGATTGAACGAAGGTTGATCGACCTCTAGCAGAAGATGTATTTTGTGGGAAAGCTGCTCGTTCTCCCGTTTGAGGTTGGTATTTTCTTGTGTGAGCTGTTCAACAGCCATTTCATCTGAACCTTTGCGGTAGATGGTCAACGTGGCAGTGAGCCTCTCAACCTCGTGTTCGAGCTCCTCCACTCGCGTGTACCGGTCGTCCGACTCTCGTTGAGAGGCCATCAAGTTCTCTTTCATCAATGCCAAATCCTTCTCGAGGGCTTCGATACGTTGGCGCAGGTCTGCGTTTTCGTCGGTCAATTGTTGAGATTGTTTCTGTGCCTCGAAGAGTTGGGTGCGCAGCAGATCGTGGCTATCGTCAGAAGGCGTACTAGTGCCGTTAGCGCCCATTCGTGATCCAGGTTCAGCGCCTGAGTACCTGCGTGCCGTGTCAAGCTCCGACTGAAGGGCAGAATTCGCCGTCTTCTGCTTCGTTAACTCGTCCTTTATCCTCCGCATCATTTTTTCGGTGCCTCTGCATAGATATAAGAGATCATTCGTTGCATGATTATATCATAGCTCACTTCACATAGTGCACGGCCAGTTGATAGTCCTCTTCCATCTGCTGCATCCTCGCTCTATAGCTACGCTCCGTTTCCTCGAGCCTATTTTCGGCCTCGAGAGCCCGGGCTTCTGCGGCGGAATCACTTTCAACGATCGGACTCTGCCTAGACCGAGAACGGTCCAGCTGCGATGCTAGGGTAGTCATCTGAGCCTCGACCTCTTGTTTTCTTCGGAGAGCTTGAGCGAGTTCGTGTTCTGATGTTTCGTGAAGCCGTATACGCTCCTCCAACTGCTTCTCGAGTTCAGCTACCCGGGATGCATCACGGCGGCGACTGCCAGACTCTTCTGATTCTGGGCTGAGTCCATTTTCAGCGAGGTAATTGCGGAGCATTGCTAATCGAACATTCGTATCCGCTGCCTCCTTGGCAGCTTCCCGAAGTTCCTTTTCTTTCTCCAAGAAGTCCTTGTGCAGACGCCCGTGCTCCAAGGTAGAACCGGAAAGCTGAGCACGAAGCCCAACGATTTGAGAGCGCAGAAAAGTTTGCTCAGACTCGGAGTTTTGGACCCTCTGCCGCTCCTCGCCAACTTCGTTCTGTGCGTCCTCCAAACGCTGATTGATTTCTTTCAGCATCTTTCTGAGCGATACGGCCTCCATCTCCATTGCCTCGATTTTCTCAGCATGGGCACGTGTGTGCCTGTCTTCGTCAACTTGGAGATCACGATGGGAATCCAATAGTTCTCCGAGGCTTCCAGTGGTCAGTGCCCGGAACGCGTCTGCTTCCTCGCGCGACTTGGCCCACAAGTTCTCCACCTCTGCTAGCCGGACCCGAAGAGACTCCACTTCTGATGTGCGCGCCTCAAGTTCACCTCTAAGCTCTGCGAGTTCGACCTCTAGTTGACTGACTTGACCCCGCACGCGTTGGTGAGCTGAATCAACTTCTTCGGAACGAGAAGTCTGTGTCTGAAGGGCTGCACGCGCTTGTTCCAGGGCACGGACATGCTGGTCGCGAAGGAGGATGAGTTCTTGTACATGACTCTTGACTTGTCTGTGTTCGGCGTCCTTTTGCTCAAGCAGAGATGTTTGTGCAAGGAGGCGGTCAGCGTGGTCCCGAACAGCAGTTTCCATAGCAATGTGACTAGTCTGGAGTTCTGAGTATGCACGGGCGTTGCGATCGCGAAATTCTTCGATCACGTCTGCGCGCTTGTTAGCGTCTGCTGCTCGCGTCTCTGCTTGCTCGAGTAGAGTCGTTTGCAACGATAATGAATCGCTTAGCTCATCGACTTTGCGGCGCATAGTTGTCTGTTCAGACATGAGGGTAGCGAGATGTCGTTCGAGTTCCGCAATGCGCTCACGTTCAGCGCGAGCAACATCTGAAAGTATACCGGCCTCATACGCAGTGAGCTTGGCGCGATAATATGCAGCTTCTTGGATAGCGCTCGATTTCATGCGGTCAGCGTCCGCGACCCGATCTGAAGCCTCTCTCGCCTGGTTGGCTAGTGTCGTCTGGATGATCTGTATCAGCAAGATTAATTCAACAAAGGGGTCAACTAAATATTCACCTGCATTTGGGTCTTGAAATGTTTGAAGTTCAATATCATGTCCGCAATCTTCGTTTGCTCATCAATGGTGGATACTCCAAGCTTCAAGCTTTCGGTCTCGAAGAGTTCCTCATCCACCTGCACAAATCCTGCCCGACAAGCCTTCGAAAGCGCCGTTTTCATCCAAGTCTCGCGCTTGCGTAGCATTTCGACCTCCAATTCCTTTGCTTTATAATCCCGAATGAGGTCGGCAGTCACATTGCCTGTACTTCCAAATTTCTGTTGCGAGTGGCTGTGTGAATGCACGTAGGTGGTGGTCAAAGGAGTGGACGAAGGAGAACTTTGATAGAACGCGTCCAATGGAGGTTTACTCCTGTCAACGATCGGCGAAGGACTGCGAGCAGCAAGGCTACCATTCATGTTTACGGCCACGCTAGTGATTGTAGCTGGTTGACCCTGTTGCCCATGGCTATCAACACTACCTCCCACAGGCGATACCGCCCTGCCAGCAACCCCATACGTGGGACTCCTCGCACGATCTGTTTGCTCGGTTGGTGTCGGTGATCGTTCCGTTGACCTCGTTTCGGTTGAGTTGCCATTCGCACTGTCGGATGTAACCCCTGTGTCGGTAGTATGCCCATCGTCTGTTCCGGGGGCTTCGTCATCGTCCCGTCGAGGACGTACTGGAGTTTTGACTTTTGTGTTCGTGCCTGGGTTTGACACGCTTACGAGACTCTGGGCCGGTGTGGATACAATCATACCGTTTGGTGTTCTCGTGCCTGGGCGACTTCCTGGTGCTGGTGGGGACATTGCGCGGCGAAGATCTTCCGTATCAGATTGGGGGCCTGTGGGTGACAATGCACGAGTTCCATTTGGCTGGCTACCTGGTGGAGAGGGTGTCGTGGATGATTTACGGGACAAGTTGCTGGCGCTTCCATTGGGGTTGGGTGGTGCTGCCTTGTTGGACTCGGGATACTTGATATGTTCTGGGAAGCAATCAATTCAGGGAACAGAACAAGGCGACAGAGAGACAAACTAGTATCAAGAACATGAATTATCCCATGATCATCCCCTCTTGTAGGTGTGAACGACTCTCCGCCGAGTACGAATACTCTGCTTCCCATCGAAGCCATTGCGTGACCAGATCTCGCGCTTGGTGCAGGGCCCATGTTCTGGAACATATACCATCGTTGGTCTGTGTAACCAGCACATCAGTCTCCACTTGGTCAAGGTGGCATGACCAGAACCACATGTCAAAATTACATGGGCGACAAAGATGACTCACTAGACAATTTAAATGCGGCCAGGTCACCCAAATCCTTGCCATCGACGCCCCTCCCTCCAAAGATATATATGACATCGTCCACTACCGCTGCTGCGTGTCCCTCTCGGGGAGAAGGAATGAAGCCGATACATTGGAGTTCTGTCCATTTGCGCGTGTTGACATCATATGCCCATGTGTCGTTGTAGTGGTATTGACCGTCGGTGCCTCCAAAGCTAGCATGAGAAGGAGTCAACGGTAGTCGTGAGGGTATAAGAAGGGACGTACACGATGATGCGATCACCATAGGTGACGCAGATATGACCGGTCCGTTGAGCTGGTCGATCGGTGGTTGCAGATTGGCAGAGTTCCCATTGAGTCTGAGTCCTCACTATTGGCACAGCGTACAACGGTACGACGGAGATGAAATTGTGTGATGAAAGGCACGGGACACATGCAAAGATATGACTTACGGGTATTAAGATCAAAGGACCATAGATCGTTGAGAAATTCACCATCCACCTGACCACCAAAGACAAAAAACTTGGTTCCAACCATAGTCACAGCGTGACCGTACCGCCCTGATGGCGAAGGCCCGAACATGGATACTTTTGTCCATTCCTTTGACACTGTCCGGATGGTAAGGTACAATACCGGAATGTGAATTAGAACCACGCACCGAGATTAAGGAGATAGAGACCATCATCCTGTTTTTCAGATGGGTCCGACATAGGATCGGTCTTGGTGTCACCGCCCCAGACGATCAATACACTGCTGACGATGGCACTGGCGTGACCAACTCTGGGAGAGGGCATCTCTCCCGCGGTCTGGACGAGGGTCGCACTGAGATCTCTGATTGAGAAGAGGTAGAGGTCATTGCGAGCTGCTTCACGAACAAGACCACCGAATAGGTAGAGCTCTCCGTTGGCAGTGGCGGTTGCGGGGAGGGCATGGCCGTAACGCGGGAACGGAGGGGGGGAAGGAGAGGTGGGAGGAGCTACACCGGGCTTTGGCATGAAAAGTGGTGGGGGGAGGATAAGGCGGCGGGCGGACCAGGGGTAAGCAGGACGTTGCTGGGGTTGTTGCTGGGGTTGCTGGGGGTGAGCCTGCTGTGTCGGAGAGGGCTGGGAGGGGACATTTGTGACGGGGACACGATTTTGCTGTAGACGGGGCTGCTGTTGGGGAGGAAGCGGGCTGGAGAGGAGTGGGTGAGCGGTTATGGAGGAAAGGAGAGAGGCTCACGGGTCGATTGGCTGTGGGGGGGGTTCTTTGGGAGCGAGCTGAGCGAGAGCCTGGGAGGGGGTCTGTGAGACGGTGACACTGGAAGCAGCAGCAAGCTGGGATGCGCTGGGATGCTTCTTCCTAGAGAAGAAGGACATTCTCCTGGCTCTGTTTCCGAGGAGGGACGGTATGATGGCGGGCGGGTTGAAAAAACAAGTGGCGAGCCAGCGTTTGCAATGAAAAAAACGAAAAGAAAAAGAGCGTAATGCTGCTACTTGGACGCGGCGCACCAAAACAAGTTGCGTTCCCCGGTCATGACTACACGGCCCCTCCAGATCGCCAGACCACCCACCCCTGCCTCCTCCTCCTCCGCACCGGACTCCACCGCGAATCGCCCCCACCGTCCGCAGAGATCCGACCTCAGGCCCCACCATCCCTCCGATTCCCTTTCCGACCGCGACAGGACCCTGGATCGTCGCGACAGCACTAGCACAACGCTCTCGGATGTCTCAGTTCATCACCGTCTCAACAGGCCTCCCCGCTCCGCGACAAGCGACTTGTCCGGGTCCCCCATGTCTTCGGCCACCATGTCCGCTTTCAGAGACACCCGGCGCGACCTCGCTAATGGCAATGATGGGAACCACGAGGCCGAGCGCGAAAAGGTGCGAACAAAAGACCGCATGCCTTACAGGAGAACCACCGGCGCAAGGGCTAAAACCGGCGAAATAGATGGCAAGTCTATTCTATACTCTCCGCTGGACTTGCTGAATATACCCTAGCTATCCTGGACCAGATCACAGAGGAGTGGGAGTTTGTCATTGATCCTGATGCATGTATATTTTCCGACGGTTCAGCCATCGAGATACTAACCCCATCTCCCAGTTTAACAATGTCGACCTGGCCCTCTCCTTGCTTGACGATACCTCCATCGGAAAAAGCATATCCTCGTTCAGAAAGACCAAGGACATGCTCTCACAAGCACTCAAGGGCTCGGTTGATCGTCAGTAACAACCTCTCCCCAGCCACGTGTATCCCAACTCAGTGTACTACCGGACAGAGCATTACAAGGCTTTCGCCGATGCGTTGCCGCACCATGCCGCTCTTCTGAACCACCTAGGACAGGCTCAAACACAGGTTCAGGAAACACGTGGGGCTCTCCAAGAGACCAAAGAGTCCCTTGGAAGCAAACGTGCGGATCTTGTTCAACTGTGGGCCAGAGGACAAACTTTGGAAGAAATGATGCGATTGTTGGACCAGATGTGCGTCCAACTTCTCCTCTCGCCCGCGGATGCTGAATAAATCCAAGCGAACATCTGAAATCTGTCCCAGATGCCCTCGAGGCTCTGATCTCTGAGAAACGTCTCATACAGGCTTCAGTTTTACTAATACGAAGTCTCAAACTGATCAGTAACCCCGACATGCAAGAAATCGGCGCTGTCACAGACTTACGGGCATATCTTCTCGGGCAAGAGACTGTAAGTTCCGCATATCCTCTCGCCACCTCCAACACCTTTATCGCCTTCAGGCACTCCGAGATATCTTAATTGACGAACTCCATAATCACCTTTACCTCAAATCGTTCTGGTGTGACACGCGGTGGGCCCCATATACACCCGGTCAGTCATTGTGTACGTGGCCTCAAACAGTGTTTTCCACTATCCTTAATCTACGCGTTCAGTACCCAAAGTGGAATTTGAGTGCCAATCGGCGCAAATGAATCCCGCTAATGGTCCTACCCGAGCCCCCTTAAATTCATTTCCTCAGAACACCCAAGGAACCCATCTCTCGCGTTACCTTAATGGTCTGGCGACCCGACCGAATGATTCCCCTTATGACCTCGATGATGCCAACTTCCGTGCTAGTGTCAGTATCCAAGACTTGTCAATATCGGCATCAGTGTCGTCATCTTCAAATCTTGCTTTATTGGCTGTGCCGTCTTTACACCTTGGCCAATCCAATGTCAATCCCGAGGCAGACTCATTCACTTATATCGAGACTCTTCTGGAATCCCTGGCCATTCTAGGCAAATTGGGGAGCGCTCTCGATTCTGTCATGCAACGATTACAAACCGAAATTTTCTCGTTAATCGAATCAACCGTTGACGAGGTCGAAGAGCGGGCAGAGGAGTCCAAGAGGAGTTCAGTCCTTTTCACAAATGCTGCCCTTGGAGCCAAGTCTGATGCAGGGTATATCTTTGCTTGTGATGAATCCGTCACAATGGGCTTTGTCCATGTGACCCTTTCTCGTAAAAGTGGATCAACATCAGCATCTAATCTTCGTCTCGCTGCACTGGAGTCGACCTCGAAATATCACGATCAGGAGATCCTGAAAGACCTCTTTTGGACAATCTACTCGAAACTGGATGCCGTGACTCAAGGTCTTCGCGTGGTCTTCGAAGTCGCTAACCGTATCGGATCAGTGAGTACGACTGAGTTTGATCTCGGTTACATTCCAACGTCAGTAATTCATTTGCAGAGACGAGATTTCAAGGACTCTTCCGGCGCTAAGCCGGGAACGCTTTTTCCCGTAGCTGATGTGTGGTTACCAATACAAGCTGAAGTGCTTTTGCCTTCGAGCGTCAAAGATGTTAGCGTTGACAAAACAAATGTTAGGTTCGAACGCTACTCCACGATTATCTGACCGACGAGGAACGAAGCGCCGTTACGGGTCGCAATCCAATCACCTCCATCAACGAAGTACTTCGTGAAGGGCGCTTTACACGAGACAGGCTCAAGGTATTCGTCTAGTACCACGATTAGCTCTCTCAGTCACACATGTAATTGATTACAGGGAATTTTCCGATTTGCAGACACTGATGCTAAATCGACAGGAAAATTCCTTCGGAGGCACGAGGATGAACTCATGCAAGTCCTCCGAGATACCATGCCAGGGCTCGTGCAGAGTTCTTCAGAGAATGCGGTACAGAGCGCTTTGTCCTCCCTTGGTTCGGATGAGCGCATCCTTGGTGCTGGACAACACCATCGTTTGCTAATCAAACCAGACGCATTCCACGTTAGTGTTTTGTTCCAGCCCACCCTTGCTTTTTTGGGTAGAGTCGCGAACGCATTACCCGATGGCGTAGAGACTGCACGCTCCGTAAGCGAGGTGTTGGATACTTTCGTTCTTAAAGTATACTTGCCGCAATTAGAGGAGAAGATCTCACTTTTATTCCATCACGCAGTGTCTGGTGCGCACACTTTTGGATACTGTTTAATTCGTGAATTAACCATATGCAGCTCCTGACAGCTTTCAGCCTGATATATCGTCCACCCGCTTCAGTCCCCGGCCCATTCTCAAGGAAAGTTTTCCAGGTTGTTGTCTTCGTGTTTATTGAGCCTTCCTTAGGCGGCCACGCAGCTGATAGCTTTGATCAATTCCCTGTGTGCAATGCTTCGCACGACACCCTTCCACCGCGAAAAGTATTCGAGGCTTATTGTCGGCGTTATCATCCAATTCTATCAACAATGCACGCAACGTTTCCAGGCTCTCGTTTCCAATGGTGGAGGCGGAGTTGAAGGACATTCATCACCGTCACTTGCTGCCCAATGGGCACAGAAATCCGAATTAAGCCCCTGTTTATCTGCCCTATATTTGGCCGAGGTAAACTCGCTTTGGACTGCGTCTGGGGCCAGACTAAATTCACCTTGGCCACCAGGATCGCGCGATTAGGCAACGGCTATGCAGACAAGAAAGTCGTCTGGAAATGGGTTACCTGGCTCAATGTTCTGTGAATAAAGGTGATCTTAATCCCTCGGTTCGCAACATCTCCGCGTTATGTAGCCTTTACCGAAGTATCGTATGTGTGGCAACTTGTTCAATCTCACTGCTATTTGATGCATTTCTCCCTAGGCCTGGTTTACGCAGGAACTAGATGCTTTAAAATCTCCCCCCGACGATGCACTCTCACCGATGTCGGCTCCCGCGCACTTGGGTGCTTTTCCCACCGTCTCGTCGGAAGTGTCTTCATCCTCTTTTTATTTCCATGATACCCCCAAAGACACTCGATTGAGTTTGCCTCTATCTCATGAAATGGCAATGTAGGTGCCTTTCATGAGGACCACATATTTTACCTAATCATACGAAATCCAAGGCGCTTTGGTGCTTTACTGAAAACGTATGCGCAGCTGGGGGAAATCGTCCTGCATACAATCAGGATAGAAGTTCGTTGTCGGACTATCTACTATCTCAATGCAGCCTTTCGCCACGTAGGTGTCGATATGCAATGGATTCCTCTTGCTGACGTTCTTAATTCAGGGAAACTATCAAGTCGACCATGAAGCGGGCGAGCCGGATCCGTACATTGTTGATCTAAACTCGGAGCTTAGCCACTTTGACGAATTCACGTCTACAACATTGCTTAAAAATGAGAAAAAGTGTGTCGACCTTTCATGTTCTCACCACTACCTGCAACTGACTGGGGTCGCACAGTTTCGTATTCTTTGGCCTCGAAGACTTGATAGAACAGCTACTGGTTGGAAACGCTCGCCAAATACACGTGGCAAACGATTTTGGCATAAAGAAAGTCGATCGCAACATCCGAGCACTCCAGCAAAGTACGCGTACCATCGGCGATGGAGAACAGTTTGCACAGTTTGAAAGAGCCAGGCAGTATTACGCACTCTTCTTGCTGGGACCTCAGGTATGTGTATCTCCTTCACCGCTCTGGACCTGCCTCGACGAGTGTTTGCAGGGTTTACTTGATAGCATCCGCTCGAACAAGATGTTCTCCTTTGACGAGTACAAGGTCATCCTAAACCTCCAGTGCGGCGTAGACCAGAGCCTCGGTGACTCTGCAGCATCCAAGGCTACGGACCGCAACTATGGCATGTACAGCATCGAACTGCATGGGTTAGAGCTAGAGAGTGCCGAATCAAATTCTTGACGTATCTAACTGATCGTATTAATGACTGGCTGAAAACGAGACCTCTGAAGTTGACTGTGTAACGAACATGTGTGAAACAAAGGAAAGGAAGGGTAACTTGTTGAATTATTCGCGACGTCTCCTGGCAGATTGAACTGTGTGGTCAATGTCGCTTATCCATACCATGTCTTGTGTATCCACGAAACGGAGTCGCGACGGATTTAGTTTGGAAGTAGTTATCGCGTTGTTTGCTAGCTGAACATCATAGGTATGTTTCGAGTTGTCTTGTGGTCGATGTATTAGAAGCGGAATCCTGCCCAGAAGGGCTTGATACCGTCGTCGAAGCCATCTACGCGACAGATGTCCATCAAACGGATTTTCGTCAGACACATTCTGGATTGGTTGTTTCCTTTGCTTGCTCGGGGGCTCGGGTAACTTTGAATTTGAACCCGCCAAGACGAGCAACTCCTGGAGGATGCTGGTATTCTGAAAACCAAGCCTGACAGGAGGGTTTTGGAAATCGTGCGTGATGAAATGCGTTTCAGGATGTTGCAGGGATAGTTGGAGGGGAGGATACACTTTTTTCCATTCACTTTTGAAGAAACGCCACCGAACGTTGTGCTCGCGACGCCTGCTCGGCGGTCCCAACAAGGTATCTTGAGAATCTGATTTTCCATGACCCCGTAACCCTGGAGGTGAAACAAGCTGATGCTTTTGCAGTGGCCTTGTCGTGCGGGAAAGGCCCGAAGTAAGAAGGGCGACGAGTTCCGGGGAGTAAGAAGGTGGGGAGGTCTTATCTTTCAGCGGAGCATCTGTATTCGAGAGTAAAGGCTGGTGGAGATCGTGAGGCTTGAAAAGCTAAAGGGCAGCCCTCGTACCTCCATCAATTCCCAACGCAACCGTCCGACCCTCCCATAAGCTATGTCAAGCATACGATCAAAAGCGGTGGAATCTCCTTCGTTGGCTGCTTGCAGTCGTTTCAAGTCCTGAAGCGGTACGTAGCATCAGGCGGATGAACGCGCAAGAGCCACAGGGGTACTCGCCTTGGATACCCTTTTGAGCTTTCTCTTGCATAGTTCGGCTGACTTGGTTTTGAACACTGAACGAAAGTCATCTGCGCCTTTGATCCTGAAGAAATGGCTACTGCGAATCAGACATGGGTGGATACACGCGACAAGGGGCGAACCGGAGATAGACATGGGGAAGCCTATTGACTTGACGTAGGTAAGTTCGGTACAGGGAGTTCATGGTAGGATATGTACACAGCCACCAATTGAAGTTCTCTCGTGATTTCGGCCTCGACCTGGCCCGATGTCGGAGGGCGAGTCGTCGACGATGTTTTCCCTCCGCCCCGACTCGGCGCACGCCAACGTTGGCTGTAGGCATCTCACGTTACCCCGCCAGCTGCACCACTCTTCGTCATCACCCACCGCACCACTCCTGCGCTTTCCGTCATCCTCCTCCCCGCCCTCCTCCCGTCCTCCCTCTCCGCTGCTGAATGCCCTCCACGAAGCTCTCACCGACAGTATCCTGCCCTCTGTACCTCCCCAGGCCAGACTCGCTCCCTCACCCTCACCCTCCCATCGCCTTTCGAGACCGCCACCTCTCCGATTCACCTCGCCTTCCCTAACCCCCCCGGCTACTTCGGACTCCCCCGTCACTCTGACTCTTACCTCCTCGCTCTCGTTTGGCAAAACCGCCACGTCTCCACGTTCATCCCTCGATGCTCTCCGTACGATCCACTCCTCCGCGGTCCCGCAGATACCCCCTTCCCCGTCACTTCGCAAATGGTGGTTCCAATCGGACTTTGATGCAAATATGCTCAATGAACCTGATTCGCCCAACGGCAGTCCCTTAAAGAAATGTACGTCTTTTCGTGTTGCTGTATTCAATCATTCTCAGACTCCGATCTTCTAGTCCGCGCTCCAAATGCACCCCTCGTTTTTTGTCATGGTCTCCTTGGCTTTGACTCTGTCACGATTGGGCCTGCTATAGCTCCCTTGCAGGTTGCTCACTGGCGCGGAATCAAGGAGGTTCTTGAAGCCAACGGCTGCGAGGTCCTTATTACCCGTGTCCCAGCAACCTCGTCACCCATTGATCGCGCAAAGGTACTTGAAAAGAAAATATCGGAAACATATCCTGGTCGAAACGTGCACTTGATTGGCCATAGCATGGTGCGCTTTGCGTCATCAACATTTCCTTGTCTCATACCTACGTACATCAGGGCGGTATCGACTGTCGTTATCTCATTACACACCTCACTCAACGTACCTTTCGCGTCCTCAGTCTGACCACGATTGCTACACCCCATCGCGGCTCTTCTTTTGCTTCCCATTTCCTTTCCCTTGCCGCGACTCATCTTCCAGCCGTGCTCGCCCTCCTAGAGTTTCTACCGAATGGCGGTGGTGACGGCAAAGCATTCGAGTGTCTCACCAGGGAAGCAATGAAGGAGTTCAATGACAACACACCAGATGTAGAAGGTGTACGGTACTTCAGTTGGGGAGCAGAGTACGAACCTGGATTAATCGACACTTGGAAGTGAGTTGGCCCTGATCGCTTTAAATAGGTGCTTATCATCCCCGGTAGGTATCCCCACTCCATCATGGCAGCACAAGAGGGACCGAATGATGGTTTGGTATCCGTCCAGTCGGCACAATGGGGCACATACCTTGGTACGCTGCACAACGTGAACCACCTCGATCTCGTGGGTTGGACAGGTGGGCTTGCAGGTAATCTCACCACCCTCGCGGGTAAGTCTCATGTCCTTGATGACTCGCCTCTTGATTAATGCGTCGATATCCGACATCAGGTTTCAAAGACATGCATGCTTTCATTCGAGGAAAAGATGTTGGATTTAGCGCAGAAAGATTTTACGAAGGTGTCGCGGATTTGTTGGCAGGCGTGGAAGAGGAGGAAGGGTACGTTGTTGATGGGCGATGGATCGGCTGGGAAGGCAGGGAAGAGAGGAAGAAGGAAGCGATGAAAGTGCCTGAGGAGGCTGCATCCGACGAGGCGGGTAGCGCGCATACCATAAAACGCACTGCTTCGGACCAGGAACGATGGAGGATGGAAGAAATATTACGATCGACACGTTCATCACCTCCATCTTGTCCATCGAGCCCCGGTCCTGATGAAAGCGTGGAGGTGCATCTGGAGGTGCAAAGACGACGCGTTCCTGTTCCTGCGGGGAATGAAAGGCTCCAATGCAAGGAGGATACTCAAAAAGACGTCACTCACCCTGACGAATGCAACGTATCTGACACCATCCCGACGGGATCACCTGCTCATACCCAATCCCAAGCAAGATCATGATCATCTCCCGCAGTCTGTCCCTGCTATACCTATGATTTCCTGACGAACAACGAATGACACAATTGTACCAAGTAATTTACACACATAGCTGCTTACCCCCACTATGTTATTCAGCATTATACCGTAGCACTTGCATCGCGATTACTAGTAGTACCTAGCGTTACTTAATTGATCCCCGACATCTCTAGGTTGGTACGGCACGGTACAGGGGTGATTCGCCGCGTGAATGCACTGGGGAAGAAACTGAAAGCGCTCAGTACATCAGTGATCTCTTATCATAGATCATATCGATCAATGTCGAACATACCTACGCTCGAGAAAATATCTTCAAACAAGCATTATGAAGGGACACTGACAAAGTACAAGTTCAGGGTGAGCTGCTCAGACTCCTGGCTTATCGTGGATCTGTCATCGCAATGTATTCTACCCTAGTCCTCTTTCCTCGGTGACCTGGATGCACAGTTCAATCTCTTCCTCCCCGCAAATGCAGCCCACGGGAAGGTGCCCATCCTAATTTACCTCGCCGGCCTGACATGTACTGAGGATAATGGGTGAGCATTGCTCAGTCGTTCTCGATCTCCATCAGTCGATGAGCTTGTGCCGCTGGCATGCGCCATTTGATTGACGTGACACACCCGCGCTACAGACCACAAAAGGGTGGATTCATGCGTGATGCAGCAGCAGAAGGCATCGCGATGCTCTTCCCCGACACGTCTCCTCGCGGCGCTGGATTAGACGGCGAAGACACCTCCTGGGATTTCGGCATCGGCACGTTCGATAATCATAACGAGGGATGAGTCTCGCGCACGCTGACCTGACGCCCAACAGGCGCCGGATTCTACCTCAACGCTACCGGGTACAAGTGGGCGAAGAACTACAACATGCTGGACCACATCACGAAAGAGGTGCCCGAGGTCATCGAGGCGGCAGGGCTCCCCGTCGTATGTCGCCTTGTCTCTTGTCCATGCGTCCGAGCGCTGCTTGCTGATGCTCGAGATGACCGCTAGGACTTTTCGCGTCAGTCTGTCTTTGGGCATTCTATGGGCGGTCATGGTGCGCTTGTAATGTATATCGGTTCGTTGCTTGCTGGCACAATGCAGTTTCGATCGTGTTCCGCTTTCGCCCCTATTTGTGAGCCATCCGCAGTCCCGTGGGGCCAAAAAGCATTCAGAGGGTACCTCACGGGTGGAGTGGAAGAAGGGAAAAGGGATTACGATGCGACTACCCTTGTGGGTAAGGTGCCGGGGACGATCAAGTTGAATATCCTCATTGATTATGTAAGTCCTGCTGTTTACTTCCGTACTCATTGCATATGCGTACATGGATATGCTGACACTGATTTGGAGGGCACTGCGGATAATTATCTATACCAACTGCGTCCCGAGACATTTTTCAAGGCTGCGCGCGATGCCGGACACGACGATGTTCAGGTCCAGATGAGGTCCCATGAAGGGTATGATCATAGCTACTATTTCGTGCGTATTCTCTACCATTCCGAGGATTATTGAATTGGTATTATACATCTAGATTTCTACATTTGCATCTGATCATATCCGTTGTAAGTAATTGATATGATTGATGTAGGTCGTATGAACTTGACCGCCTGTCGCCCATAGTCCATGCCAACTTCCTGAAGGCTTAATTTACAGATTGTTGTACGTTTAAAATAAAGTTCGATGCAGGAATGGAAAGTTAAGGACATGATCTATGTGTGGTGGTGCTAACGTAGTACAAGTGAGGAAACCATGCATCAGCAGAAATGAATCGAGAACAACAGTCGGAGAAAAATCGAGAGCACAAAGGAAAACATCGATGATTGGGCTGACGAGGTCATGAAGCGACCGAGCGAATCCGTTCGCGGTACGCCCGCTCGAGGTCCACGATGTCCGAGGTGATCCATACGCTTTTGAGAGCTTCATAGACTGTCGCTCGTTTTTTTGGATCAGGTATGAGGAGGTGGGTGACAAGATTCTTCGCTATATTAATGAGGTGGCTAGTGATCAGCGTCGGTGAAAGCATGCACCAATGTACACATGGCCACAAGCCCTGTTACTACGCAGAGAAAGTCAGGAGTGCGTACCGTTTCTTAGAGAATCCCAGATGGATGAACAGTAATAGACTGTTCCGTCAAGGATGCATTGTTTCGTTACTTCATCCTGGATGTAAGAGCGCTGCGACAGCCCCATGAGATCTCCGCTATCTTCGAATTTGCTATCCTGCACAGTCGGAGTGATATCGTCGTCATGCATGTCCTTCTGGTCGCCGTGATCAAATGGATGGCTGCCCCTATGTGGTCACAACTCATTCATGAGATCCAGGAAGCGCGATCAAAAACCAACAAGATGGGTCGTATGAAGGAGTATCAAGAGAGAGAAAAGGCGCACGTCAACATTGCGAAAACGACGATTCCCGCACTCCAGCAGTCCGCTGGCATTCCCACATAACCCAAGTGCTTGTTCTCCAATGCACGCACACCTTCTGGGGGGAGATACGAGATGGTACCACAAACGTGGAGTGTTTCTTCCCAGGCTCTTGGACGGGCAAGACCAAAATCTGCGATCTGGATGTGGGGATAAGGACCAGGGGAGTGCAACAGAATGTTCTCGGGCTGAGTCAGAGAGAAGAAAAAAGAAAACGGATTCAGAAAGGAGAAGGAAATTGGTAAGAGTACAGATGTTATTAACGACCTCAGTATGTGATTGAGGACAAAGAAGAAATATTGACCTTCAGATCTGCGATCGGGGTGGGTCAATTAGCTGAGCCTGCATACCACCAGTACCGGTAGCACTACAAGCAAAGGACTAGATTATGATACTAAAGCAAGCTTACCGCGATGCGAAATCATCTTGTCATGCAAATACTGAAGCCCTTTGAAGATTTGAAATGTTACATATTTTGCTTCACCTTCGCATAGCCTGCACCGTGGATGACTTGTGATGTAGGTGAAAAGATCACCTCCCGTTGACAACTGAAGCATGATGTAGAGAAACTGCTGGTCATAATCAAAAGCATAAACTCGGTTGATGTTCGGCTGAGATTGGATTGAATCGTGTGGCTTATTGAAGAAAATAGGGACGCGTACATGATGAAGAGATGTCAAAAGAGTAGCCTCTTTCATCTCTTTTTTTAAATCGTTGCCTCCCTTTCTGCGGATGATCTTGCAGGCTACTTGGCGATGTGCAGATGTATCGAGAGCAAGGTGGACAGATGCGTAGCTGCCTGTACCGAGACAGTGCGAAGTGATACGGTACCTGCCCAGATCCTGCATACATTATCATTAAGGTCCAAGCCTCTGTACCATGGCATACTTTGAATGCGTGGTGTTGAGAAAGGACAGTATGCGGTCGCGTAGCAGGAAGGTGCCTCGAGTTTAGGACGCATTGAAATGCTAGACGAAAGAGATGCTGAGCGATGCGGTTACTAGAATGAAAATGCGAATGATCCTACATTGTGAAGCTGGGATCTTGAGAGTATCTCCATGCTTGAGAATAGAGGAGGTCTTGCGGATTTTGTGCTCATTTATCAGTATACCATTGGTAGACAAGTCCTATTATTATAATAGAGTCTGTGTATGTGTAGCACCGCGAGATGCGAGGAAACGACAAGTACCTGGCATGAGATGATAATCCCTCCTGCACCGGAGCGAACACTGAGTGGAAGTAATAAGTAGTAAAGAGATATGATAGAAGATCTGTGCTTGCGCATATATCTTGCAATGGAGACTAGAAACCACGATTTCGGGGATAACATAGGAGCTATTTGTGGTGATTGGTGGGAGGAAGAGGAAATATTGCGAATGGGCCAAACCAAAGTTTTGGATTTCTGCCGATAGTGATAGGACTTCCGAGGTTCAGTACGAGCGCTTAGGAATCGGTGATGAACAGTGATACGGAGGTGAAAGATGAGCGAGAAACCTTCGGTGCGACCATCAGGCGTGGTGGTCAGAAAGCTAGCGCATACATCCGATGAAGAATTGGCTAAAGAGGAGGGCAAAGAAGGGGCAGAAGGGACTGGCTGAGTGAGGCCGTCGAGAGTTTGACGCGTCCTCATCGTGGCCGATGATGGTGTCAATGTGAGTCGCGTCCGATCACGTGTACTTACGTTCATCACCTCCATGGACTCGGAGTCCCTTCCACCCTTCCTCCTCCCTCTCCAACCACCTCGGGTAGCGCTCTTTCGACAAAACACAGATGTTCTCGTTCATTGGTGGTCTCCAAAACTGGACTGCACCCTTCCTAGTACCGTCTTCCTATTCATCCCAGGTACGCAGCTCACCCATCAATTAAGTATTCTATCCTTGCAGCACCTGATTTTCCGCGTAGGGAACCCCGGTGTCATAGATTTTTATTCGCACTTTCTCGACACCATCTATGATCTGGACGCCTCGGGGACACTTGCCATCCTCGCATTCTCTCATGTTGGCCATACCCCATCCTTGTCCTCCAAACATTCCCTTTCTGGCCTCCATTCTTCGCAGTTTAACCTGACATCCCAGGTACAGAACGCCCTCAGTATGTTTGATGCTGTACGGTCTACCTTTGGTCCCTCCGTCAGGTTGATTCTTGCCGGACACAGTGTCGGTGCTTGGCTTGGCTTGCAGGTAGGTTATTGTTTGTGTTTCGCAATTGCCAAGTGACTAAATGACTTTTTGTTTCTTCAAGGTATTGAAACTGCGTTCCGACGCCATATCACGCGTATTCCTTCTCTTTCCTACTATTGCGGCGATTGCAGGCACTCCTAACGGAAAGAGGCACTCTGTTCGTGGCTCACCCATATTCTTTTGCCTCGTCCATTAAGATGCATTCTCACACGATACAGTGGCTCTTTCGTGCCCCTCTACCTCACGTCATAGCTAACCTTGCAAATTGCTTCTACTACATACCTGTGCAGATCCTTGGCACACTATTTCCTTCATATCCTCGCTTGCCACTGAATGCCTTGCATTCACTCGTGCGGTCACCCCAAGCAATATTTGCAGCATTGTCGATGGCTCATGATGAGATGATCAGCATTCGCCGGTTGGACTCGGATCTTCTGAACAGACACAAGGATTTGTTGTGGTTCTACTTTGCACAGCACGACGACTGGGTTGGTCAACAAAAGGCTGCGATCCTCGGGGCATTTGGCGGGGAAAGTAACCATATTTTCCATGATAAATCCGGTGTTCCACATGCCTTTTGCATCAGTGAGTCGATCTCTGCAGTGTTGTCTGAGAAAACTAATTTTGGAACAGATCACAGTGAGGAGGTTGCGAGACAGTGCTACGCTTGGCTTACGATAGACTAGGCTAGTACATAGGCCGTTGTTTGAGTTAGTTTATGTAGCCAAACAAATATCATCATCGTCATCTGAAATTGGTTGTGGCGCGTCGGGAACGCGTGCATCATTAAGAGAAGACACGCCGGTTGTACATGAGGACGCGATGGCTGACTCTCCAGCATCCTTCCGCAGTCCTTCAGAGCTCTCATCTCTCACTTCCACGCCTTCCCCTCGTCCTCAGCCCAACATGCAGACGCGTCCAAAGGTTCAATGTTACATACCTCTCCCAAGACTTTCTTCACCTATCAAGATGCTTTACCAACCAGCTCCAGAATATCTCGGAGGTGATCCGGAATTTGTGCGCGATGACCTGGATACCGTTGTTGGAGAGTACCCATTAGACAGTCGCGGCAAACCTTCACATTACTTTGTGCGTTTCAAAGACGGACTAGCGCGTCGGGTTAGTCACAACTCGTTGACATCTTCATTTTGCTCTAAACTGAACCTTTCTTTAGATTTCGTCGCATGCATTCCTCACTAAGTACGGTGACCTCGTCGACGAATACCGTACGTTCTAGAAACTCGCCTTCGTTCATATTGTCTTATAACCTCTTCAGAGCGCAGAAAGGCGCAAGGCCTACTTGCCCAGTTTGATCCTGCTTCCGATGACGTTCACGAGCATTCGCGAATGAATGCTAGGATAACCACGAGCGCTGTCGACACTGCATCATACTCAGAGAGCGACGTATCCCATCCTTCAGATTCTCCTCTCACAGAACCGGATGATGACAGTAGTGGCAATGAAGATTTCGCTGGCCAACCCTTAACTCGTCAATCTGCTCGCCTTGCTGCAACTAACAAACTGGTACAAAGCAAGCTTCCTTTCAGTCCTAAGAAACTTCGCAGCAATTGCGTAAGACAAGAATCAAGTTCTGACTCTGGAGAAGAGCTAGGCGGTTATGGCCAGGTAGACTCCGATATTGAAATTGTCGCGCCTACCAGAAGGTCAACACGCTCACGCCGGAACGCTCGCTCGAACCTCGCCGAGTATGAAGAGTCGGACGGGGATACTTACTACGACAGTCCTCGACATAGATCTAAGTCACACGACGCTGGTAGAAGGCTCAAAAAGAAACGTCCTCCTACGGCCCGCCCTGCCTACGGACACTTTCGTGACATCGGGGATCTTGATTTTGATTTCTACGAGGACGAAGCAACCTCATACCTTCGCGCCCACAGAGATATCTGTGAGAAATGCCACAAGCGTCCTGCTCACGACCAGTTGGCGAAACCGAAAAAAGGCAGACGCAAGAATGAAGACGACGAAGATGAGGACGACGAAGATCACATACGGAGTTTGGGAGGCTGGGTTCGATGGTTTGGATATTTATAGATCCTTTCCTTCATCTAGTTGATACCGTCTTACAGCCTCAAATGTCCTGTGGTCGCTCATTGGAGGTGTCTCGCAAAAATTCAAAGAGATGAGATCACGCGGGCTGCTCGTGCCCGTGATGACGAACAACGAAGAGCAAAGGGAGAAGAGGCTGGTGAACCATCAGCTGGCGATTTACTTGACCGCAAGGAACTTGACATCAACCAGACGACCGAGTTCATCTGTGGACTCTGTATGAAGGGTGGGATCTGTATGGGGTGCTTAGAAGTGGCTCTAAAGCCCGACCCATCTCTTATAAACAAGGAACCTCCCGGTGCAACCTCCCATGAACCTGCTTCAAGTGATGACCCTGACATCGAGATGGCTGATAACACATCGTCTGCGGGCGACACTTCTTCGAAGCTCCTTTTCCGGTGCTTTTCTTGCAAACGACTTGCTCATTATCGACATTTGCCCGACCCAGAGAACGCGGCTTGGGGAGATGTGGACCTTGCCAGTTACTATCAACATGAAACTGATTGGCGTTGTGCCGATTGCGCTTCATACATTTATCCACTGGATAAAATACTGGCTTGGCGACCCTATCCTGCCGATGTTGTTGAATCGTTTTTAGCACCTGATCCCAAGACTCCCCTTCCTCGAGAATACCTAGTAAAATGGGCAGACCGCAGCTATCGGCGAGCTCAATGGGTGCCCCATTTGTGGCTGGTTTCGACCAACTTGTCAAAATTGAAGCACTTCCTTAGCAAAGGTTCGAAAGTCCCACTTCTCGAGGAACCAGCATCGGACGAGACAGCTATGGATGTCGAAAAGGAACCTATTCCCTTTGAACCTAGTACACTCGTTACTTCTGAAGCTGACACTCCGACCGAACCGAAGAACATCTCGCTCGGTCCTTTACCTGACGCTGAGCGGCGAATCCCTCCAGCTTGGAAGACTATCGACCGCGTTCTTGACGTGCGGTTCTGGAATCCCTTGCCAGTCACGAATGGAAAACATAGGAAGAAGGGTGTTCGTAGGGATGGGTCCCCTTTCAGTCCTGAACGGCAACTGGAGCGGGCTTACGCAGAGGGTGAACAGCCCAATGAGTCGCTTATGGAAGAACTGGATGACTGGTTGTCAAGGACAGGTGGACGTTTATCGACCCAGAGCATCGCCGAGGTTGTGTGGGTATTCGTTAAATGGGACGATCTTGGGTATGATGAAGGTCAGTATCTTGTATGTGCGTGATGATTTCTCTCAATTTCTCGACAGCAACGTGGGATTCTCCACCTCGCCGCGGAGAGCCTGGGTATAGCGCCTATGAGCACGCATTTCAGCACTTCATCGACTCCCGCGAAGTTCATGTCAAAAAGACGCGAAAACAGATCGCTGAGATAGAGGCTCGTGATGAAAATGGTTACGGTGCTTTTGCTCTCAAGCGAGACCTTGACGAACAGCCTGATCTTGGTCAAAATAACCAACTCAAGCTCATGAAATTCCAGGTTTGTGGTCCCACTCTGTTCAGGCATCTTGCTGATGAGCCTACAGATCGACGGGTACAACTGGCTTTGTGATAACTGGTGGAATCGACAGCCATCTATATTAGCTGATGAAATGGGTTTGGTTTGCCGTTCGTTGTGATCTCTCTGCTGTATGCCCTGATTTTCTTCGGTAGGGAAAAACTGTTCAAATCATCGCATTTCTCGGAACAGTGGTGGAAAATTTCGCGGCAGCTCCTGTGCTTGTTGTCGTCCCAAATTCCACAATCACTAATTGGGTTCGGGAATTCTCCCGATGGGCTCCCAGGCTTAGAGTGGTACCCTTTTTTGGGGAAGCAAAGTCGAGGGATGTTGTGATGCGATATGAGCTATTTCATGGATCGAAGCATGAACCGAAATATCATGTTCTGGTCACTACGTACGAGACCGTCACGAACCCTAGGGATTTCGCTGCTGTCTTCAAGAATGTAGGTCGTTGGGAAATCATGGTGGTTGACGAGGGTCAGCGCCGTGAGCATTTCTTCTTTTCAGTCTTGGATCCTGTTTAGATCTCTGTTCCCAGTTAAGAGCGATAACAGCCTGCTTTTTAAAAAGCTAAATGAGCTTAGGCCAATCCACCGGATCATCATGACTGGGGTTAGTCAGAATTCGTTGCACCTCAATTTCCATTCAAAATTGAAAATTTATTAGACTCCCTTGAACAACAATATCCGTGAACTATTCAACCTTATGAACTTTCTTGACTGCGATAAGTGGCAGGATCTTGAAGCACTCGAGGAGGAGTATGAAGAACTCAGCGAAGACCTTGTGCGCCAACTGCACGTAAGATTGAAACCGTACTTCCTTCGCCGCATCAAGAGTGAAGTACTTCAACTCCCACCCAAAGTATTCATATCCTCTCCTCGCACCGAGTATAACCCAATAAACATACATTTGGTCAGAACGAAGTCATTGTGCCATTATCAATGACTCCTTTGCAAAAGGAGATCTATCGATCAATTCTCAGTGAAGTTGTTATTTTTTCACCGGCTGGGTAATCATTGACCCGCCATTAGGCCAGAATTTAGACATTCTCAGGCACCTCACCCAAGTGACGACCGTTGCAGCAGGCCGTGCAGGACTTCCCAAGACAAATATGAACAATATACTGATGCAGTTACGAAAGTATGTATTTGTGCGACTTGCGATGACCGGCCTTACAAATAGCGTCAGATGTATCCAACACCCTTACCTGATCTCGGATGACATTGAACCTCGTAACCTTGAGCCACGTGACGCTCACGAAAAACTGATCGACGCTAGCGCGAAGCTTCGGCTGCTGAAATCAATGTTACCGAAGCTCAAGGCAAGAGGACATCGAGTGCTTTTATTCAGTCAAGTACGCTCCGTTTGTTTGTTTGTATCATCATCAACTTTGATTGATCCTTTCAGTTCGTCATTGCTCTCGACGTCGTCGAAGACTTCTTAAGGGGCGAGAACTACAAATACCTTAGACTCGTGCGGTCATCAGCCTCCCGAGTCCGCCCTTACCTTATCCCTTTTCCAGGATGGCAACACGAAACAGGCGATCCGACAGAAGGGTATGGACGAGTTCAATAAACCAGACTCGGAATTCTTCATATATCTGCTTACCACCCGCGCGGGTGGTGTCGGTATCAACCTGTACACGGCAGATACAGTGATTATATACGACCCAGATTTTAATCCACATCAGGTAAGGAAACGTTTTCTTGTTTTGCGATGACTCTGGCCCATAACTATACGTAGGACCTTCAAGTATGAAGATATTTTGTCCCATCTTCGTCACGCTCTAAATTTATCTAGGCAATTGCTCGTTCGCATCGTTACGGCCAAAAGAAGACGTGTCTCGTATTCAAGTTGATGGTGAAAGACTCTGCTGAAGGTAAATACCACTGATACTGTTTTGAGATTCACCTATGTCTGACCTCTCACAGAGCGAATCATGCAGACAGGAAAGAAAAAGCTAGTCCTCGATCACCTGATCGTACAGAAAATGGATGACGACGAGAATGGCGGCGATGACCTGAAATCAATTCTCACTTTCGGTGCCAGGGCACTCTTTGAGGAAGGGGATCAGGGCTCGAAAGACATTATATGTGGGTAGTATCTCGGCTCTTTTTCCAAGTTCCAGCTTAGTCCCACGCTCAGACACCGACCTTGATCTTGATAAGCTCATCGAGAGAACAGAGGTTAAAGGGGACGAAGAGAACGATACCAAGGAGTCGGGTCTAAAATTCAGCTTTGCTAAGGTATGGGCAGCAGACAAGGGTGTTTTAGAAGAAATTGCAGACGCCGTTCCCGATAATGGAGATTCATGGGCCCTGACGCTAGAACATGTGGCTGCTAAAATAGATGTGGCCAAAGAAAAGGAGGTAACAGGTCGTGGAGTTCGTCGAAGGGCTGCTGCTGCTTTGCCTCAGGTTTGTTTAAGGGATCTGTGCCATGTTCGATGGCTTATTTATATCTTGCAGCAACAACTCGACTTCCTAGAGGATTTTGAAGACACTCCTGTCAAGGGTAAAGGGAAAGGCAGAAAGAAGGGCCGAACATTGAAATCTGGGGAGTCATCGGAATCCGATGTATACGATGGTTCTGCTCACCACGACGCTGGTGATGACACCGATGCCACGACGGAGTCGATGGAGGTCGACCAAGAACTTCTTCCACCGGCCCCGGTGTTGTCTAAGAACCAACGGGGTAAAATCATCGCTCCGTTTTCAACCACAGAATCCAAGTCAACCCTTCCACATCGCGACGATCTAAAGTGTGGCCTTTGCGGATATAGCCATGGACCCGGTGCCTGCGTTATGATGGGTAGTTCCTCAAACCTTGTGGAGTACCGAGAACTCCTGCTGAACTACACCAATGATGAGCCATGGGAATCTAGAGTGCGTATCTATTTTTACATATTGTGAACATTACTCACATTCAAGAAATATGCACAGAAAGCCGCCGTCGAGGCCATAGAACAAGTACTGTATGATCGAGGTCAAGGCCATCTGTTGGTTGGTCAACCTCTTGCACTGGTACCCAGACCGGGATCCGCTTCGATGTCCGTGACAACCAACAAGTCAAGTAAACGTGTTGAGGTTCCCCACAATTACCACCAGTCAAGTTCATTACAAACGGCTGTGCAAGAGATGAACGGAGCTCCTCCTCAGCTGGTCATGTACGAGGACAACCGGGCGTCTCTCCTTCGAGACCAAGGAGGTATTGCGGACAGATACCCCAATGGAAGCGAGCGCTCGTTGCCAGTGGCGCTGCCCTACAAACGCATGTCTTCGCCAGGTGGAGTGCCTGAGAACCCGACGAAGAAACAGAAACAGAGCGCGCCCTCTTGTTGCCCCGTGTGCTTAGGGTCCTACCACTCTCTTAAGAGCTGTCCAGTTCTCCAACAGGACACACATAGGTATATTTTTATAGTTGAACGGGATTACTGTCTTTTCTAACTTGGGCTCTAGTATCTCAAAGCATATTTTGCGACTATCACAGGACCCGTCTCAAGAGCGGGTAACCAAGAAACTCCGACGTCTTCTCAAACAGCGAAAGCGAGAGACAAGGGAAGCAAGCCAATCTGGCCAGCAACCACCCTCTTAATATCTCCTCTTCCGAGGACGAAAGTCATATCCTAGTCAATGCTGTAATCTTATTCTTTAGACACCGTATTGTACATCCATGACTTGTTCAAATACTTATCCTGACTGATTCATATACTCCGACATTTGGCACCTATGTACGTAAACGGATTCTGGCTCCTCTGCAAGCAGACCGGCGTTCATATTTCTCTCACCACCATCTCACGAGACAGCTCTCGGCTTGAAGTACACGGTTGTCGGGCAAGGTGCTCGGGCGAAAATAATTACTTTCATCAATCGAAAGTTCAATATTACTTGCCAGGCCGATGGTTCTTACGCCCCGTCTCCGAACATTCAACATCGCAGATCCAGTACCTATGGAAACGGAAGCGCTTTTTGAATCTGGGCCATATCCAAGCTCCCGCAAACGGCAGCGATCTATGACGTATTTCGACGCACCTCCAGAGGATTTACCGGAGTTGCCAAAGCTTTCTGGAAAGATTATGTTGGAAGTGTTTACTCATAAATCCCTCCGACTTGCATGCCACGCTAAATATCGCGACAACGAGCGTTTATCGGTTCTTGGATCCCACATATTGGAGATGATGACGACCCAATTACTGTTTAATAGGAGGCCGATGTTAATGGGGAGCGAGATTGAGGTGAGCGCAACTCCCATGAACTCACAGTGTCATGAGACGATGTTTCAGGAAGGCACAGAGACAAAAACTATTATCGGAGGATATTATCGACACTTGGGCCAACTTTTATCGGCTACGTGATGAACTACGCTATGACTCATCGTTTCAACCATCAGTAGGGGAGGCCGAGGTAGGTGGTGCGTCTCTCGGATTTGACGAGAACTACCGTGCTGAAATTTAAATATAGCAAGGTCGTCTGCTTTTTCTCGCTTATCTCGGTGCAGTCTTCAGTGAGCATGGGTTGATGATTGTCCAACAATGGATCGGCGCCCTCCTACGGTTGTCGGTCAGCGTGTTTCAGCATGGAGGGCCAGGTGATCTCGGACCCGCGGACTTTGAGGAACAATCTGGAAAGCGAGCCAAAGTCGAAGAAGCATTGCAAGGATTTTCTACACATCCGTTGCAGCACGCACTCTCTAACTTATCCGCGGGATATAAGCCTACGCATTATAACCCATACTCGCAGACGTCTGGTTCTCTGCCAACCCCTCCGCCTCCACCTCCACCAAGCATACCGCCTCCTATACAACCACCTCCGCCAAAGGGAATGCCGAATTTCGGGAATCCATTGGCACCAGCGCAGCCGCATTTGGCGTTTTTGCCACTGTTCAACCAGACAGCGACGCAACGGGGGTTGAGTGTTGAGTACCGTGCAGATTTCTCGGGACCGCCTCACGCGGGAAAGTGGAAAATAACCTGTGCCGGTGAGTAAACACTTTTTTTTTACTACTGACATGGTACTGATCTCGAGCAGTGAATGGGATAGAAAAAGGTCAGGGAAGTGGACCGAGTAAGCAACTCGCAAAAGAAGAAGCTGCAAGGGCTGCATATTATGCGATGGGATGGGCACCTCGTGCGTCTCGTTCATTCTCACCGGGCCATGCTGTGATGAAGGGGTGAAACACAGGAGCCTGAGGGTAAATGGGAAATGATTGCACAGTAGTGTTCGTGGGAAAGTGAGCTTACTCATGCAGAGAAGATGGAGTGATGCCGAGAGGGTGCCGACGATACGAGGAGCGAGTTAGGTTGCCCGTTTGTTGCACCGTATTGAACACTTTTGTTCGTCGTCGTTGTCGTCGCGCGTTCGTCGCCATGCACGATGCTCACTCTGTACCGTCCATGTCGATGTCAAACCTTGTCTTGTCCGAGCCAACCCACATCGACCTGACCGGAGACGACGATGCCTCGCCACCATCGACACGCGCCCGCGTGGATGCCAAACCCGCGCAGACTTACGCCTTCGCTCCGTACCCGCACCCCGTTCCGTCCCACGCGCCAAAGCCACCACCGATGCTGCACGCGCCGGCGTATCGCCCCGTCTTTCAAGTCCCGTCGCTCCCCCGCCCGCATCAACACCCCCCCTCCTCCCTCGTCCATCCGTTCGCAGCTAGACCCACATCCGCACACTCGCCAAATAATGTCATTGATCTCACGCATTCACCTTCCCCACCCTCCTCCCCCCTCCTCCTCGGCAATCCCCTCCCCGAAGACTTGTCCCCTAGGACACCTGTCTGCATTGGACAGCTTACAGTTACCGCCTTGGTCCTTTATCCAGTCTCCTATCTCCAGCCGTATGATCCGACAAGGGCGGAGGCCGATTGGGCAAGCGTGCGTCTCCAATACGAGCACAACCCTCACAAACAGCCGGGTACCACAGAAACTATACATATCAAAACCCCGCACATCAAAACCCCGGCTGGTGAAGTCAGCCAGGGTGAGGTGTTTGGTGTTGTCGAGCAGAAAGTGGCATCCCACCTTGGCCCGATGTTAGGAAAGGGTCTCATCCGATTAGACGCCAAAGTACGCCGTGGCATGCCAAATGTGAGTGTACTTCATCCTTGTGGCCCAGCTTCGCTAGAACACGTCTCTCACATGCTACCGCAGCTCCCTATCCTTCCATTACAGATGCTTGTTTACACTCCGAAGGGTAACATTACCGTCGTCGGAAATTATCTCCATCAGTGTGGACTCTTTCTCGATCACCCGTCCCCTCCGTACGACATTCAGCGACTTGCGAACTATCATTATTGTAATCCGCACAATCCTCCTCCCGGCGGACACCGTCCATCATTGCCTCCCGTCCGTCCTGTTTACTCCGGCCCAGGTGGTAGCAGCTCTCGTTGGACTGCACCTGCAGTGTCTGGAAAGACCCTTGAAATACAGCGCAGTCAGGTAGAGGAGCTATTCAAGAGTCTGAGAAGTGGGGATGAGCTTATTGAAACTGAACCTGGTGACTCTTGTTCATAGCTCTCCTCACCGCTTCATTCACTAACTTTATGAAAAGCATATGAAGTCGGGACAGCTCTTTATCCCCATCAGAAGAAAGCCCTCACTTTCCTTCTTGAGCGTGAACGCGAGAAACGCTGTAGTGATGGCCGCTACTCCTCTCTCTGGCAGTCCAGGATGAACCCACATTCTGGACAGCATTCATGGTTCCATGTCGTGACTCAAAAGGAGATTTTTCATGAACCACAGGAAGCAAAAGGCGCCATTCTTGCTGATGATGTACGTCTGTTGTTTTTGGATAATGTCGATTTGTAATGACTGCATTTCACAGATGGGCCTTGGCAAGACGATCACATGTGTCGCCCTCATTGCTGCTACCTTGGACTCCGCTCGTGCTTTTGCCGCCTCCCCGTTGCCGCCCCCTCCTTCCCCTCCGGATAGAAACTTTCTCGACGACACTCTGTCAGCTGCTCATTTCTCTGGGAGTGTTTGGGGAATGCCCAACACAACCGACTCTGGCAAGGGAAAAGGCAAGGCAGCAAAGGCTCTGGACAGGGCGGATGCCGCATACGCACGTGCATGTCGTATTAAGGTTAAGAGCCGAGCAACCCTCATCATTTGCCCTCTGTCAACTGTATCGAATTGGGAAGATCAATTCCGCGAGCACTGGCGAGGAGAGGTCTCGGTAGTTGGAGGTGGTGGAATGACCTGCACTGCGGCCACCAACGTGTCTGGTGGTGTTACACCACCCTCCCAGACGACGCTTTCTAAGCAAGAGTCCTGTTCGGACGTGAAACCGTCCTATCGTCCAACAGGTGGGCGTCCGTTGCGCGTATATGTATACCATGGGAATGCCCGTCGGCCGGATCCAGCTTTCCTAGCTGACTTCGATGCGGTTATCACAACATATGCAACGTTGGCGTCTGAGTACTCAAAGCAAACACGGAGTATGACTTGTATTGAACCTGATGACGAAGACGAAGGCGATAGTGATGGAGGATTCGCAGGCGTCGAGATTGATGAACATGGAAATCAGGTGGTACGGCCACCGAAGCCAAAGCGAACAGGGATGAAACGGAAAAAGTCGTTTCCTAATGGTGCGGCGGAGGCCACCAGTGCTCTCCAAACCATACACTGGTTTAGAGTCGTACTCGATGAAGCGCAGTATGTCTTTCCGAACAGTGTTTAGCAATCACAAACTCACTGTGATATAGTTCTATCAAGGAGACCGGAACTGTGGGCAGCCGTGCCTCGTGCGATTTAGTTGCTGATCGTCGTCTCTGCCTGACGGGAACCCCTGTCCAGAACAAGCTTGACGACGTTTTCGCATTGATCAAGTTTTTACGTTTAGAACCTTTCGACGACAAGAACGTCTGGACAGAATTCATCGGGACTCCTGTCAAGTACGGACAGTCACTGGGTGTTGCACGGCTTCAAACCATCATGAAGTGCATTACCCTCCGCCGTACCAAGGAAACGAAAACTTCCGACGGACAGAGAATTCTTAATCTTCCACCTCGTCGAGACGAACTCCGCTATCTCAAATTCGATCCACGCGAGCAAACGATCTACGATCAGTTCTTCACGGAATCCAAAGCTGAGTTCAACGAATTGTCGAACAAAAATGAGGTCATGAAGAACTATGTGGGGATCTTGCAGAAGATTTTGCGCTTGCGGCAGATTTGTGATCATTTTGAACTTGTCGAGGGCAAGGGGTTGGGAGGAGATGTCCAGCCGACAGAACCCAGCAGTTATGAGGACCTTGCGGCCGCAATTGAACGGGAGGGTCTCAACCCGTCCCGCGCTGCCGCAATCGTTGCATTGCTAAGGGAGGCGGCGACTATGCAATGCGTAGAATGTGGGGAGGAGCTGTGCGTTACCCCAGAGGCTCAACAACTCATTGAGGGTGGGATGTGTATGGACGATGGACCGTCAGCACCCAAACGTGGCCGGAAGACGAAAGGGACGACATCTCGCGCGCCAACAAGGACCAATAGCCCTTCGACCTCATCTCTCGTCCTCACTCGTTGTCAGCACCTGTTCTGCCTTGCATGTTATCGGTTGTGTGTATGTCCTGGATGGCCAGACGTACCCCTGGATATTCGACGGTCGTGTTCTGCTTGTCAGACTGGCCTTTCCCCTCTGGACGCCGTACAAGTGCGGGCCGACTGTCAGCCCCCAGATTTACCGTTAAAAAAGAAATCTCACAAGCGAGAGAAGAGGTCAAAAGGAGCCAACTTGGATAAATTCATTCCGTCAACCAAGGTCAAGGCATTGCTTAACGATCTTATCCAATTTTCCAAAGCAAATCCTTATTCTGCCAATTATGACCCTGACTCGATCGAGGTAGAAGCAGTAGACGGTCAGGGAAAGCGGGTTGACGATGGGGTTGTCAAGACTGTGGTATTGTAAGTACCGGTTTTTCCGCCGAGAAGAGACTGATTACGTGGCACCTAGTTCGCAGTGGACAACGATGCTCGACAAGTACAGCTTTTCTTGCTTTATTCTGATCATTCGTGTCCTTACGAAGTCGTCTTGTAGGATCGAAGACGCTTTGGATGCTGCCGGAATTCGTTACGATCGCTTGGATGGCACCATGAAACGTGACGATCGCACAAGAGCCATGGATGCGCTCAAATATGATCCGGGTTGCGAGATTCTCCTTGTTAGCTTAAAGGCTGGCGGCGTTGGATTGAATCTCACTGCTGCACAACGAGTTTACCTGATGGATCCCTATTGGTGAGTGCTTGATATACTTTTGGTCGACTGTATGCTTAAGCGCGCACGACACAGGAACCCGGCCGTAGAGAACCAGGCTGTTGATCGTATCGTATGCTACCATTTGATATCAATTAGCTGACCTCGACTCATCACCCCTTTGCTCTACAGCACCGTCTGGGTCAAACCCGCCCCGTAACGACAATCAAACTGATCATTGAAAATTCTATAGAGGACCGCCTGCTAGAAGTTCAACGGAAAAAAACCGAGTTGGCCAACATGACCTTGGGTCAGAACTTTAGCAAAGCGGACATGCTCCAACGGCGGATGGAAGAGTTGAATCAGTTGTTTGGGTGATAAGTTTCGTTGCTGTTGTTCTCACACGTGCATGCCTTCATTCTACTTTTGATCTTGACGAGATCCTTATTTTCCGACACGATAGTGTAATCTTTACTTGTAGAGCGACTTCGTTGTAATTAATAGACGTGACTTTGGACAACATGTTGCTTTTGTTCATTAATACCCTTTCGCCAGTTTTAGAATGCAAAGTGCGCTGCGTTTTTTCGTCGACCAAATGCGTAGACGAGAATTTGGCTGACAAAGAGACCAAGCGTTATACCGATGGCCACCCGAATCATACGTACAGCGAGAGAAAAGCCAGACGAGTACTGCTCCGTCGAGGTCGGGTCCGTGTCGATAAGCGATCCACCCTGCGCGATCCCAGACTGCAAGGGAGAGTAAGAACAGCGCGCACGGAACCAATATCCACGTACAGGCACAAGAAACAAGACGCCCGTCACCATCGACGTAAACGCTGTCCCGCGAACGATCCGCGAATAAAAATTGCCGAGCAAACCGATGATCACAGCGCCGATCGCGGAGACGAGGTCGCCGCTGTCGGGGAAGAACACGTTGCCTACCTTGTTGGCGGTGAACGTTAGGCATGCAAAGAGGACCATGACGAGGAGCTGCCAGCTCCAGAATCTCTGCATGTGTGCGAGTGAGGACGCGAGCGCGTAGGTCGGGACGAGGAGGGGGAGTAGCCACCAGGGAAGAGGTTGTCGCCACCACGGCCAGCTGGGGTCTCTGTGGCAGGCTTAGCGACAACTGATGAGCATGGTAAGAGGACATGGCGTGAGACGACGCTACCTCGCAGCAGGTAGTTCTTGTCGAGCGTTGCGGCCTGAGCAAACCCAAACACTGCCTCTGCAAGCGGGAAAGTGCCGTTTTCGGCATGAAAAGAACCGTGCAACATGTTATAATTTGGCGTCTGGCTATTTTCGAGGGCTCGTCGCGCGCGGGGATTGATCACCAAATAAATGTCTGATCCGATAGTCAATCCGAAACCCTGACAAGGCAAGCCCCGAGTTAGAAAAACTCCCAACGCTTCCCAACGCGTAATGATACCGTACCAAAAAAAGCGTATAAATGATTGCATACACCATCCGTACCGATCCGCAGAGAATGTTGTGCGATGTCAGTTCCAGAGCGCTGATGACTACGGGGCCAATTCATGGAAATGAACGCAAGAAATCTGAAACAACTGACGTATCGTGAAACCTGGCAGGATAAGAACAACGCCGGCGGCGGAAATAGCATTGTAGCAAAATAGATCTCCAGGAATGGTGCTCAGGGCCCGTGAGACGAAGGAGACGAGAATCGTCACTGATATCCTGTCCGGACCGTTAGACAAGAATAACGTGAACTAATTGATGGGATGACACACTCATAAACGTTGGCATACGTAGAGCTCTTTGACGCTGCGTTGAGACCCAAATACTGCAAAACGCACGCACACAGGCCAGATATCCACATATCGATGATAGAGCCTCCAAAGACCATGGCAGAGATCATGGAAGCCGTCACAAACGCAAAGAAACAGCGCGACCAGAGCGAGTAGATCGGGCGAGCACTGAGCATCTCCTTTAGCTCCTCCGTCCCATCTTCGACCGACATCTTGTCATGTAGGACCTGACGGTAGACGATGTGGACTTGGTGCAATGGGGTAAGCGCGATGTGTCCCTTGGCCTTGACAAAGTGCGTCTCGTCGGCGGCCACATCTTCATCCCCAAACGTCACGATAATGACGTCCGGAATGTGTACAAAGGCAGCTTTCGCGTCGAGAATTTTGGCTGCCGCGATCAGCTGTGCGTCGATACGGTGAGAAGGCGAGCCGAACGTTAACAAACACTTTGCCAACGTGAGTATGAACTTGCGACGTTTGTCAATATCTAGGTTCCATCATCAATGAACGTGCCAGGGGTTGATGCTCCCAGTGAGAGGCAAACCTTGTACATGTTTGATGATTCTGGCCTCTGTCTTGTTACGTTTCATAACGTTGAGGCGCTGCTTTCCCCCCTGATAAAACGTGCGTCCCTCCTCCGCCAGGAGATGTGGAACAGTTTCAAGAATCGAAGCGTTAGCACGGAGCGCTGCGTGTTCTCGAGGGGCATTATCCTCAGGGACGTCAAAGGAATCCGGCCAGTTTGGTTGCCACTGTGACGTTTTTGCTTCGCTAAATAAGTCGTCATCCAGTGCTGGAAGGTTTTTCATGCGAAAAGAGAAGAGAGACTTTCTCATCATAGGACGCCCCTGAACCTTTCCGAGGTCGCCAAGCATTTGATTCGGATCTGCTCCTGGGAGGACCCCTGTAACTGGTGGAATGTCTGCGGGACGCGATGGGCTCGACATGATGGTGCAATGCTGAGTGACTCGTCGCCAGAATGCATGACAGTCCAGGTTTGAATCAGACCAGTACTTCATCGAAATCGAATGAATATTGAAAGCCAGATCATGGGTGGTAACACTGTTGTTATATAAATACAATCAGCTGTAGGAAATGTATAGCGGCTTTTCGGGATGTTCGTACAAGAGGTATACAGGCAAGACAATAAGACTAGACGTTGCGGATGAAAGCAGTTACCATATTTGTGGTGCAGGAGGGAGGTAATCTGCGGGAAGAAGAAAGGCATTCATACCATGTTGCGAGAATGTGCTACCACCTAAGCTCTGGTCCGATATCCAGACGGGCAGTTGTTCGTTGGCTGTGGACTCAAAGCCCCTCCAGATGCTGTCCACGTCAGTAATATGATGGGTCATTATGCCCATTTGCATTTGTTGTGCCGCCTCGGAGTTTACAAACGACGGATCGAATGTAGGCGAAAATGATTCCTGGTTCATTGGCTGAGGCTGCTGCTCAACCAACATAGGTGCGGTACGTTGAGGTTCACGTAGGACCCTCGGAGACTGTGAAGTAGACGCGGCTTTCCGTTTCTGCCCCCTCTTGAGCATGAGTTGAAGCGTTAGAGCATAACGCTTCCCAGGAACTGAATTTAAAACGTCAAAAGAGCACGTAGGATGCAGCTGAGAGCCTACTTCGAGACATCAAACTTGCTAGTCGTTCAACTTGCGATCGAATGTCTTGCACGTCGCAATCATTTGGGCTGAAGGGGAAATCATACACATTTAAACCTTGCCAAGATTGACAATACTTACAAAAGGCGGGACAGTCTTAAATGAAACGAGGCAGCAAATGTGGCAGTAGCATGCGTGTAGTGGACGGCTACGAGTAGGTTAGACATCGCGGACATGAGGAGAAATGGGCCGACTCGCCATATTTCATGCCTTCACTGTACGAAGGGGAATTCACGGTGATATCCATGATTTGGCGGGCGATTCGGATGGAGCGAATGGCAAGCTCCCTCTGCGCTCTTGGCATTTTCTGTACATCTCCGGGGCCGTTGATCCCTCGCAATGCTGTTGCATTGTGGTATAACTCAGCGTGTAACTGCTGGATTTGCAAGCTTTGACGGTAAAAGGCTAACGGTTGCATTCTTATAACCGCACATCCGACCAAAGGGTTGTGACTCACCTGCGTCTTCATATTTTTGGGAAAACGCCTGATCCCATGCCTTGTACCAATTTTGGAATTCTAGATCGGCTTGTTGGAGGACATCAAACATAACTTCATCTACGGGGCGGTCAAAAGGCGAGAGTTTGTTGTTGACACTCTCTCGAATTGCCATAAGCTCTACTGTGGAGACAAGACGCATGTCATCCTCGATTGAGAGAGGATGCTGTAAAAGCAAACGGCACTGCCAGATGCTCTCATCATCCTTAAGGATAGCTGGCCGGCCAGTACCGTAGGACAACCTGAGAGGTTACTCGTCAAGACACTGCCTGGATGGGTATGACTACTTACTGGTGCTCGAAAAGGTACAAACAAAACCATGTACGGGAGGCGATGACGAGTTCGTGGTCTTCGGACCCATCCGTGCTTTTCGACTTGTTTTGCATCCGTCGAAGCAACTTGGGCCATGCTTTATGCAATGCTGTCAAATACGTAAGGCGAGTGTGTGAAGGGCACGAAGGATTAGGCTGACAAAGTTCCATTGCCATCCGAACAGCATGGCCCCCGCTGAGCCAACCATTGTCGGACCAACCTGATACGAGAACTAAAAAAAGAATATTACGACAGATGAACCGCTGGATCCACGAAATGCGCACTCATGGCTTGCACGGCTTCTACTCGGGTCACAGGAGAGAAGAGAGTAGCGCGAGATATATTCTGGACTGCTTCCAGGCAACGGTTATATGTTTCGCTCGGTGTTCCTGCAGGGGGTTCGTGAAAAAGTCGACGCATAGAAGATAAACTGACCTCCTCCATCGCGCACTCTAGCGGCTACCATACAAATGGCATCCACGGCAAACGGGGAGCGGTTGTGAAGGGCTTCAAACGTATCAACTCGCAAATCAAAGACGGGCAAGAAAGTAGAACATCCGGCATAAAATCTATCAAAAAAAAGGTGTTAGTTGAAATCAACGTAAATGGCCGGAGCAATATGTTTACATCCGGAACAATTCGCGAGCCTCGTGTTCAGGAACGAGGTTTTGTGTGACAACTGCGGCAATTTTTGTTGGTGGTCAGCTCGACGATCAAATGGGGATTGCTCACCATCGGGGAATACCATCCCACGGGGAATTTTGTGACGAATTTTTCTCCTTTTGGAAGGTCGACTCTGTCGGTCAGGGGATGGAGTCCTGGTTCTGCTCTGAGGTTCGCTGCTCACTTCGCCGCTCTCCTAGCGAGAGTATGTTTAAATATAGAAAGAGAGGGGGAGGAGGACGAACCTTGGCAGCTCTTTCGATGGCGACGTCGGCCAAGCCACGCAAGACCTCCCAAGGAGCGACGAGACCCGAAGCGGGTAGTTCGCCATTGTCGTCATCGTCGACTTCAGAGGAATCTCCACTGAGATCTGCTGGAGGTAAAGTACGCTTCGCGGGAGGGACGGAAGTCGGGTAGTTTCTAGAGGCGTGAGAACGCTGAGGTTCATGAGGGCCGCTGCCGATACCGCTGATGCTTGAAAAGGGAGGGAGCACGGCTCCCGAAGGCGGGGGAAATGCAAATGGCTGAGGTGCAGAAGAATTGGCGTATGCGGATGAGAGCTGGGGGGAATGATAGTCGGTGGACCGAGAGGTGTTGGTGAGGATGGGCGGAATAGAGGGGTACGCAGTCGGTGTCGGAGGGCCGCGGTGTATGTTCGGATCAGAGATATGTGCACCGTTAGGTGGAGCCGAGACCGAGGGGGAGCCGACGGCAGGGATTGTGGGAGAGTGGGAGTACTGGCCCTGTGAGAAGGAAGAAGGAGAGCGATGGAAGGGGGCGCTGCCCCGGAGATGGGCGACGATTTCGAGGAGGGTCGTCTGAATTGCGTTCTGTGTCACTCTGATCTCGGAGACGTGGGATTCGAGGTTGCGAATACGCCTGGGAGGATATGAGAGGGTGGAAGCGGGGAGAGGGGGGACGTACTCGAGGCCGGCCTCGCCGGTGAGGGTAGCCTCTCTCGAGGGCTTTTCAAACAGACAGTCGAGACCGGCGTGTCGACAGCGACGACAGGGAGGATTGTCCGCGCCCTCGCAGCGCATTTTCTGTTTGCGACAGGCATTCTGGGGGTGGGAACGTGGTCAGGACGGAGACGAGAAATGGGGGAAACGGGGGATTACACAGGCGCCTTGAGAATGGAAGGGGTGAGCAGGGGGAGGAGGGGGAGGGAAATGGACGCACGGGGCACGCGGTTGAGGGTCTTCACTGGGGGCTTCACGTCCGGCTTGCTCTGGTCGTCCTGCATTGGGGAAGATGTTGGGAGAGAGCGAAAACAGCAGTCAATAAATTGCCAGCTCCTCCTCCCCTTTTGGATCACGTAAGCTATATGTTCCTCTCCCTCCTCTCCCATTTGCTCTGGTGAGTTATCACCTCCGTACACCGCCCGTCCTCACACACAGCCAGCGCCTGGTTCGCCCTCGCGCGCCCCGCCTACGCCACCTACAAGGCTCTCGTCCGCGACCATGACGCCCTCCCCACCCTCGCCATGTACTGGGTCGTCCTAGCCCTTTTTTTCGCGCTCGAACAGTCCCTCGGTTTCGTCCTCTCCTGGTCAGTCCCATCCCTCCCACCCGTGCACCCTTTCACCGCACTCCAGGCTTCCCTTTTACTGGGAGCTGCGAACTCTCTTTTTGCTCTATATTTCGCTTCCCCAGACCCAGGTGTGTCCCCTTCCACGCCCCTCACGTCACCTTTACGACGCCATGTCAGGGCTCCACGTATCTCTACGTGTCCTTCTTGGAGCCCTGGTGCTTAAAAAACGAGGCCGACATCGACGCTGCCGTGGTAGAAGCACAAAACAATGCCGTTGCCTTTGCTCGCACGCGCATCACTGCCCTCGCCGACTTGCTCTTTGGTTCCTTGAACAAGGCTGCCCAGTCCCCTGACGCGCCTCTCAAGGGCCTCTGGGATGCCTACGCCCCGTCCGTCGTCACCGCATTTGCTCCCAAGCACGCTGGCAACGACGTGGCCAACTGATTCTTTACTGTCGTTACCAGACTGAGACATGTAGATCAACGTTTCAGATTTATAGAGAATAATAATACAGCCTAGCCACCAAGTCGGTGCCTCTTGAAGGCGCTTTCCACGTCGTTCGAGGTATACTCCAAAGTTATCCCGCTATCACCATAGCACTGTGTGAGCCTCCCTCTGAAACTCTCCGTCATCCGCTGTACCTCCTCTTCGCATGTTCTCCATACCCCAACCATCACCGTCCCCGGCGCGATCCCGCTGCTCTCTTCTATCGTCCTCTTCTCTTCTGCTTCTGTAAAATGCTTCTCCACTCGTCGGAATAGCACATCAATGTGCTTCCGCATGTCCTTGCCATCAAACTCTTTGAGCACTTTCTTCAACGATCCTTTACTATAATTAGCATTCTTCTGAACTTCACTCGGTGCGGTCGTCTTGAGCAGCCTCTCCAGTCCTTCGAAGAATTCCTGAAAATCCATCCTGTCAGCTTGCGTTCCCGCCCACCCGTGTGTCACGCACGATCAATTTGGCCAAGGGCCGTCGAAGCACGATCCTGACATACGCAGCCAGGTTCTCGTTGTAGATAGCCTCGGCTCGTTTCAAGAATCCGCCCATCGATCCAATTTCCAATCGGGAAATCTCGGCCACGAAATAGTGCATATTTTCTGCCCAGATCGATCATGTCCATATAAACTTGTTGACTCGTTCCAGACTCGCTCGCACTCACCGACAAGCAACACGTGGTAGTTGAGCTGGCCCTTTTCTTCCACTTCCCCGTCTAGTGTCGCCATCTGTTTCAAGCTTTCAAACATGCTGTGCACGATTTTCTCGTATGCCGAGTCCACATGCGTTCGGATCTCCAGTCCATCCGCGCCAGTCAGCTGGGGTTCGACACGACCCACGTACACCGGAAAATACTTGATAAAGTGAGCCACGCCCTTGCGCTTCCTACTCGTCAGTTTCGTTTCATCGACCATTTTGATTTGCTGGTTCTATCAACCGTGGTAAACACACGTGCCAAGCCGTTTAGCAAGATCGCTCACGATGTGTCGCTCAAACACGCTTTTCAACCGGAGATGGTGTTTATCCAGTATCTGAAGGAAAAACGTGTTGCCACGCTCATCAGCATCCGTCAAGAATCGCTCTAGACATGCGATGACCCCAACGAGTTGCCTGTTCCTTGCCGTCAGCCACGTGTACTCCGACGAGATAAATGCTTACAGCGCATCTTTCGAGATCGCGATATCGATCCATTGTTTCAACTCTGTCGGCAGAAAACCAAAGATCAAATCCATGGCACCACGCACGAGCTTCGTGGTGGATTGACTAAGTCCGGCACTTCTAGCCGCCTGCCGTCGGAAGTAATTGTCCAGACCGGCGTAATCAGCAAAGGTTAGACCAGCATCATTGATCTGAAGAAAGTCCGCAATAAAGTCGCTTTCACGGTAAATTTGAGGGGCAATTTGTTCCAGAATGTAACCAAGGGCCTGTGTGCGAGTGAGAACGCGCCCATTTCTCACTTTGATTGGAGACACAAACGTCAGCTGCCGCATATTCTTCACCCGCTTGTCCGCCTCGCTCGCGTTCCCGATTTCGCGTTTCTGGGCCACGCACAAGAGTGCCCGCACGACGAATAGCACTGCCTTTTGCATTTGCATTATTTGGCGCAAAACCTGATCAAGCAAGATTAAGCGTGGAAGGGTGAGAGACGCCACAGCATCCTACTTTGTTCCGCGTCTTCCTCGGGTGCCTTTTTTAGCAGACCAGAATAAATCGAAAATAGACCCTTCATCTGGCTGCTGTGAAGGTCACTCGCTGCAGAAAAGTATGCCTGCCGAGCTGTGCATTAGTTTCGTAAGCTGGCACCTTCGAGTGACGTACAGCACAGAACTTGGAGTACACGGTTTCATCCATTTCTTTCAAATACAAAAGAAGACCGGCGTATCTGCCAAGATAGGACTCCATGCCTTGATGATTGAATATGATTGGCCGCCCACGCCCCTTCGGTCGCGTAATACCCCCGTTATCATCAAGAATGAGTTTGGACTTGAAACAGTATGAGATTGTGAAACCTGTGAGAAAAGGCGCTGACCTGAGCAACTATCATGATGGAAAGGTAATCAAATATGCGCTTGCAGAACTGCGCATTATAGGTCCTGTATTCATTCAGTCTTTCCATGGTAGCAGCCATTTCTGTGGAAGGGGATCGGATCATGCATATTGGGCAAAGGACGCTCTGACCTCTATCCTGACTAGCCTGAAGCGCTTTATAGAGCTCCGTTGCGGCCTCTTCGAGCCGTTGTATCCCAGCTTGTTTTTCGAGAGACTCTTGAGTGAGTGTCACCAATGCATCCTGACTAACTTGGACGGTTTTCTAAGTGAGTATGACGTCAGAATATGTTGCAGATATGCCAGATGAGTTGCATACAAGCAAGTTTTCGAGTTCGCTGAGGAGGATACCCTGATTCTGCATCTGGACCTGTAAACCACGGCGTTGGGACTGGATGAAAGAGATGTCATCTCCCACAGCCTGTTAAACTGGTGAGGACAAGGGAAATGTCGACATCGACTGCCTACGTTTAGATGAATTTTGTGCGAGGATATCAAACTGTCAATAGCGTCAACTTCGCCAAGAGCCTCATCCAAGTACTTGATGACAAGGTTGACCCGATCATCAGACTCCAGAAAAGAGTGTATGTTGGCCTAATGAGGGAGTTACGTCAAGCTAGAATAATCGAAAGTGAGACGGCCGACCTTGTCGAGTGCCATGAGCTCGTCGAGCAAACGCGCTTCGACGAGATCTGCAGCGCCCTTGACAGACCGTCGGCCGAGCACGTCGTCGCTTGCCCATTCATAACCTTCAAACATTTCCTCGACACTGATCATTGTGGCTTCTGCTGTTTCCTCTGCACCCTCTGGATCCTCTTCAGTGCCCCAGTCGACTGCAATGAGTCGATCAAGGGCGACTTGGTTCACGGGGTCAAAGAACGAGACACGGTTATTGTGTTCTCGGCGCGTCTGGGGCTCTGGCAGCTTTTGGTTCGGCGGAGGCTTGTGTGTTTCCATCGGATATGCCGAGGCGGGACTCGTGGTACGAGACAAGTCGAACGATGGCCTAGCGGGGGTGTGGCTAGGAAGGGACGGGCGCGGAGATGAAGCAAGAGCACGCGCAGGCAAGAGACTCTGTGGGAGCGCTATTGCAGGACCTGCGGAAGAAGGGGGTGGCGTGGCGATGGATGGGCGACGGGCAACTCGTGGTCGGAGTGCACTGGGTAGGCCGGGTACTGGGGATGGATGCGGGGACGGTGGGCGACGAGCTGAAGCATTGGAGACTACGGATTCCCTAGCGGAATGAACCCTGGTAGATTCCGCAGGCGATGCAGAGCGCGAGGGAGGGTGTGCATTGACCGGGGGGGAGGAAGGCTCGGCATCTGGTTCAACACCAGTGAGGTGAAGGGGGGCGGGAACGAGGGAACGAAAGAGGTCGACGAGTGCCCTGACGAATGCAGACTGGTCAGCAGGGTTCTCGGTCTGCCATTTGTACGTCCTCGCGAGGGTGATGTTGAATGCGAGGGGCTGGATGGGGGGTGAATGGGAGAGCGGGGAGAAAGAGGGTACACACGTTGACGATCTGGATGGCCCTGAGCTCGGCGAGCCTCCAGGTCTTGCCTACCGAAAACGTGCCGTTGGTGTTGAGCTTTGACTTGTGAATGAAACCGGAGCTGTCTTGAGTCTGGTGGGAGGGACGGGACATGAGGATGTACCGGGGTTTCTTGCCATGGCCGTCGCCAGGGTCTTCCCAGATCTTGAGGTGGGCGACGTAGGACTCGTTGGAGCGCTTGTCGAAGACGGAGGCGATGATGCGCTGCCTGGCGCGATCATTGTCGGCCATGGTGACCAAATGAGTGGTACTAAATTGTACGTCCGCTGCTTTATCTCTTCCATGCTCTCTCTTTCCGTCTCCCTCTCCCCAACACTTTCCTCCTCCCCCGACGCTCTCTCCTCCTTCAACAGTATCGAGGACAGTCTCAGCCCCATATCCTCCTCCTCCAGAGCCCCCTCTCTCGACGCGGATGTCGATCCCCACCAAGCAAGGCGCTCTCTCAGAACCCGTCCACACCCACCAGACCGGTCCTCGCTCAGGTCTTTCTCCACCCGATCCAAATCCCATGCCCGGCGCACCTCCGACGATACCCTCAGGAAAAGGGTACAGAGACACCCTCACTCCCACCCTGCCATAAAGCCTCCTTCCGAACGTGATTCCAGAGTGCGCGAGCTCAAGAACCGTGCTCTCTCCATCCCCTCCACCGGCAAGACACCCGCAACCGTCCGCCAGCGCATGGTCATGCAGATGGTCTACGAGGAGATCACCCCCTATCCAGACGAAGCCTGGGTCTCTCAACTCGGTCTCGTCATTCAGAGGTACCTTTCTCCTCATCTCTCCTCTCATCTCCCTCTCACCGCCTCCAAGGGAATACCATCAGGTCAAGAACTGGTTTTCCAATCAGCGCCAGAAAGATGCCCGGGACTCGCGCCAAAGCCCACAGCCTTCCGCCTCGTCTAATCTCGAATCCTCCCTGTGCAAGATAACGTGCGATGGCCGGGATATGAGAATCAGAACATCTGCCCTTGACGTGTGTGCGGCCGATGAATGGTCTGATACCTTCTTTGATGAAGTGGTCATGATTCACAATTTCCGTCTCTTGGCAAAGCATAGCCAGGATGAGGCAAGAGCTGCCCTTCTTGATTCTCCCCCCAGCACGTCCGACCTACCACTCTCACAGCCTTGCCTTTCATAACACCCACTCATCCATCCATTGTATGCATACATCAACCTTGCTCACTTCCTGTACATTCTAATCATCACCCGCCGTATGTGTATCGCCTATAATATGATCGTAATACTCATCGTTGCTGTAAATCTCAATGCAGTCCCATTACATCAGATCGCTTCATTAATGGGCACCGATTCGTACTGAGATACTGAATCTCCTTCTTGGCCCCACCACCCTCGCGACCAGAAGCCCCCACCACGTGTATTGCCACTCCCTGTCCTCCGTACCTGCCCAGCCCGCAGCACCTGGTATCGCTTCCCCCTCCACGTAACCTCGTCTCCCCAAACAGCGAACAGAAATATAGGCAGTGCCAACATCTCTCGGATCCACCATGCCCCTATAAACTTCCACCGTTCTTGGGCAGGAAGTGGATGGCCGGCCAGCGACTCGTATACGTCCAAGTCGACCCAAAGCCACGCAGCGTGATGAATGGGCAGAAACACCCACGGCGACACGCCGAAAAGGTATTTCAGACTTGCAGCGGCTATACAACTTGCCACTAGATTCTCTGTAAATGGTTCGAGCACAGTAGCCGCGATGACCATGTGTTTACGAACACGTATCCATCGAACCCGTCGCCAGACGTAATCGCTCAACGTCATCTTGCCTATTGCATTGTGTGCAACATCGCAAGAAAGGTCATGTCGACAGTCCAGTTCATGCCAAAGGGAACTGCCAATCATGTTGTCTTCCGCCAAGAATGATCCGAACGCTGCAAGCCCATGTTCGCCCTCCCTCAGTTCCGTTTCCTTGCGAGGCTTCAACGACCCATTCACCCTTTCCAAGTCGGAACGACGGTACAAGTTGGATTTACCGACCACACAAGACTCGAGTGCCACAGTGTTGATCGCGAGATACATTTTCGCATGGTTGGTGTTCAAAAACGTCGCTTCCACCTGTGCGCCTAGATAGCCCTCGTGTTCGGTTGCGAATGGAACATGATGAACCAGGCCGACGCGTTTCTTAGATGGATGATGAGAGAGGAGGACATCCACTGAGCGGGCGAGCGTTCCCGAGGCAACTGAGATGTTGGAGTCGATGACCCAAAGGATGTCGTGGGTAGCCTGTCGGTAGGACTTGACGAGGTTGTTCACTTTTGGATTAACGCCAACAACTTCTTCGCCTGCACAAGGAATGTATGAGTGTGCGGGAAACTCGACATACAGAGGTGACACGCACCGATGATGATCTTGGCATCTACACGAGGGTATTGGCGCATCAGTTCTCTGACGACGGTCAGAGCTTGGTCGTCTTCATCAGCGACAGAGAGCAGAATCTCGAAATTGGGGTATTCCTGAACAAAGGTGGACTCCAAGTTCTCGTACAAATTGGTATCCAGGCCTTTGAGGGGTCGTAAAATTGAGACGCCTGGTGCGTTCCGGGACGTTGCGAGAGGAGAACGAGGACGGAGACGGTGTCGCGTGCGACTAACAAAACGCGTCAATGTGGAAGTATTCACCCATAATGGTTGGCTCACCCCGTCCGGCATCCTAGTAAACCAAGCGACCACAGAAAGACATACCAGCCAAGTCCAACGATAGAGAGGACACCGTAGAGGGTGGGATTATTCAAGTTGGTTGTCGGATTTGACATGCAATGAGGAAGAACGTAAGGCTAGGTTACTAAAACAAGTCACTCTGACACCATCTGCCACCTCAGCGCTTCAGATAATCTACGTGATACGGTTAGATCTGCATCGACAGAAGAGCAATGTCGGTCGATGTGTCCTCACCTGTTACCTATAGCTGATCGATGTTCTTAGCGCTTCTCCATCAGGCCTTCCATCCTGCCGACATGGATCCATCTGGCCGCAGGCCGTGTCTCCAGGGCACACGTCGAGAGTTCATCGACCCAATTCTCTATTGGGCAGATGGCTTATCCTCAGACACCACCAACATCCGCTGGCTTTGCGGTGATGCAGGGTTAGGGAAGAGTGCTATTGCCCATTCTGTTGTCGAGGAACGTCGAGGAGCACGCACTGCATACCTAGTCTTCGACAGGAATGACCCTACCTCGAGTCATCCTAGCCTCGTCATTCGCACTATCGCTTATAAACTCGCCATGAATGACTCAGCTATCCGAGTTGCTATCCTCGAGGCTATTCACCAGAATCCCAAGATAGCCACCGAACCCCTTGCTACCCAGTTCACAAAACTTCTCCATGAGCCTTTAACTGCTTGCCAATGTAGACTCCATTCCCCTCGCCTCATCATTCTGGATGCTCTCGACGAATGCGGAGAGGTCACAACACGTAGGGTCCTTGTAGACATTATAGCAACGAAATTCACCTCACTTCCTTCCTCATTCAAATTTCTGATCACCAGTCGCCGCGAATTGGACATCGAAACCCCGTTGACGACCCCCCCAAATGATAGTCGCATCGGTCGGGTTGAGCTTCTAGCATCTAAGAGTACCACAGATGTACTCAGATTCTTATATCATGGCCTGGGTAGAATCCAAGTGACACGCCCTTCGAGTGGGTTGCCCGATGAATGGCCGGGACGTCCAATGATGCTTAAACTCTCACGTTACATGGAGGGGGTGTTTATCCTGGCGTCAACGGTGGTATCATTTCTTGAAAATGCATTTAATCCAGAAAGCTGCCTTGAATATTTGTTGATGTCGAAGGATTGCAATACCATCGAGAGGCTTCATGGCATATTTGCTACCGTTCTGGAGCCAATTGGCAACTGGAAGAATGCCCAATTTGTCGACGAGTTCCGTGCGATTGTCGGTGCTGTCGTCATTGGACAGGCACCAATGGCCATCCTAGCCATCGATCAACTTCTGGGATTGAAACGCTCGTCATCCACGATGCTTTCATTACTTCGATTTCTCCTTCGGTACAGTCAAACTCAGCCAATCAGGACCCTCCACGCGTCTATTGCCGATTATCTCACAGACCCGGAGCGTTGTGGGAGCAAGCCGTGGTTTATCAATATATCGGATCTACATCGGTTTCTGGCTCGTTGCTGTCTGCGCCTCATGAAGGAGCAACTACGTTTCAATACATGCGATCTTGAGACGTCTCATTTATTGAATGAGGATGTCCCTGACCTACACCGACGTATCCAGAACGCAATCCCAGAGTCGCTTGCATACGCTTGTCAGCATTGGGCGACTCATCTCCATCTCTCGAGTACCAAGCCGTCGGATTTTGATGGGTTCCCCAACATCGACTATTTCATGTGTTCTCAGTTGCTGTTTTGGTTGGAAGTGCTCAGTCTGGCTGGCGAAGACAAGGTAGCCATACCGGCCATGGAAACAATGGAACAGAGGTATAAGGTATGTCAATTTCCCATCGTTTTAAAAGTAAGTTGACAATAAAATAGGACAGCAACGAGGAGTTGGTTGATCTCGCACATGAGATGGTCAAGTTCATAACAGTCTTTCGAGGAATCGTTTCTCAGAGCACACCGCACTTGTACATCTCTGCAGTTCCATTATGGCGAGAGGGTTCGCATATTCGACGCATGTACGGCCACAAACTGAGGGAGATAATTCGAACGAAAAATATCGGCGTCGATCTTATGCCATCATTGCAGAACGTTATGAGAGGGCACACGTCAGCGGTCGAGTCCATTGAGTTTTCCCCTGATGGAAAGCTTGTCGTCTCCGGGTCTCGCGACAAAACCGTGCGGATTTGGGATGCCGAGACAGGCTCTGTTGTAGCTGGGCCTTTCAACGGACACACTTCAGGGGTCACATCAGTCGGGTTTTCACCTGATGGAAAGCGTGTCCTCTCCTGGACCCAGGACAAAACTATGCGGATTTGGGATGCAGAGACAGGCTCCGTCGTGGCTGGGCCTTTCAACGGACGCACTTCAAGGGTCACATCAGTCGGATTTTCACCTGATGGAATCCGCGTCGTCTCTGGGTCTGAAGACAACAAGGTGTGCGTTTGGGATGCCCAGACAGGCTCTGTCTTCGCTGGGCCCTTCAACGGACACACTTCTTGGGTCACATCAGTCGGGTTTTCACCTGATGGAAAGCGCGTCGTCTCCGGGTCTTTGGACAAAACCGTACGGGTTTGGGATGCCGAGACAGGGTGTGTCGTGGCTGGGCCATTCAACGGACACACTGATTGGGTCACATCAGTCGGATTTTCACCTGATGGAATCCGCGTCGTCTCCGGGTCTTACGACAAAACCGTGCGGATTTGGGACGCCAAGCCGGGCCTTGTCCGAGTCGTGGCTGGGCCCTTCGACGGACACACTGACCAGGTCACATCAGTCGGGTTTTCACCTGATGGAAAGTGCGTTGTCTCCGGGTCTTCGGACAAAACCATACGGGTTTGGGATGCCGAGACAGGGTGTGTCGTAGCTGGGCCGTTCAACGGACACACTTCAGGGGTCACATCAGTCGGGTTTCACCTAATGGAAAGCGCGTTGTCTCTGGGTCTTGGGACAAGACTCTGCGGATTTTGGATGGCGAGACGGGCTCTATCGTGGCTGGGCCCTTCATCGGACACACTTCTTTCGTCATATCAGTCGAGTTTTCACCCGATGGGAAGTACGTCGTCTCCGGGTCTGAAGACAACAAGGTGTGCGTTTAGGATGCCCAGACAGGCTCTGTCGTCACTGGGCCCTTCGAGGGACACACTTCAGCGGTCATGTCAGTCGGGTGGTCCCGTGATGGAAAACGCATTGTCTTCGGGTCTCGGGACAGAGCGGTGCGGATTCGATATGCCTGGCCGAGACGTGTCGTCACGGTGGCTGGGTCATTTGACAATCATGACCCCGAATATATGCCACACGACTTCAATTCTCCACATGTTTACCACGATGTACCTAGGTAGAAGCTCCACGAGGATGGCTGGCTACGAAATACATCTGGTGCCCTCATCCTTTGGATACCACACTACTACCCGAGGCCTGCTCTATGCTTCTGTCCCACCATACTTATTGGTGTTCCAATGATACAATTTGACCCGAGTCATTTTGTACATGGGGAACGATGGGTGGAGTGTTTTAATGGCACACTCAACTGATTACTATTAGTATGAGCTTCTAATGATATGATTTTATGCGAATCTATGTGAATCTCTGCGCTGTTGAGCATTGTAAGACCATGATATCGCGGATCTGAGAACGTTTTGACGTCCTCTTGCCGAGCATCTTTTTCTTACCCACTCGTGACTTTCTTTCTCTTATCTTTGCCCGCACTCATGGCGAATTAGGCGGAATATACTGACGTTGTATGGGTTAGCTACCATACATAGTCTACAGTATACAAAAATGTGGTAATACTTCGTCACGAGTAGTACAAAGTATAGCGGACCCGAAATGGCCTGTAATAATTCTATGTATTTTTTCTTCTCCGTGATGAATCCCTCGAAAGGTGGGATCAGTCGCCACGGCCGTGAATTTTCTGGCGACGAGATCGGTAAGTAGATGCTCGGTTGTAGTGTTTATTAGTATTCGATCGATGCCCCAGATGTCTACGGTGATGAATAATGAGCTCGAATATGTTCGATAACGAGTGACTTTACGCAGACCTGGATAAGTGATCTTGCTCTCATCCAATGTTAACGTTCGATGTTGTCCGTGACATGGTCCCTCAGTTGAGAATATCAGTGTACAGCCAATGATCAATGCTGTAGCCGGCCGGGCTTGACTCCTCGATTGATCCCTTTGGTAGTAATATTTGCGAGGGCACGTCCATCGCTCACGTCGGTGATAAGTCGGCAATGCTTGTGCAACATTTCGGCTCAACATCCGTCAGGGACACTTGTATGGGCTCGTGATGTTTCGAGCGTGCCTCTGAAAATAGGATCAGCTTGCGTTTAGTCAAGACATCACTATTGCCTACCTTGACTTGATCTTCCAGCTTATCAGTACGTCCGTGCAAAGTTAGTTCACGTCGGACGTGACGTTCATTCTGAAGCAGGTGCGACACGTAGTGATGATAATATGGGCATGCATCTGAGGATTGGCTCACAATTGTTGGCTCATCAGTTCTCTGACTACGTTCAAAGCTTGGTGATCTTCACTGGCATCAGCGGCGGAGACTCGGAGCAGGATCTGGAAATTGGTGTATTCCTGAACAAACGTGGACCCCAAGTCCTCGTACAGGCTGGTGTCCAAACATTTGAGGGGTCGTAAAATTGAGACGCCTGGTGCATTCAGGCACGAGGAGGACCAGGATGGTGACGGTATCGCGTGCGACTACCAAAACGCGTCAACATCAAACCATTGGTTTCACGCATTACAGTTGGCTCACCCCGTCCGGCATCCTAGTAAACCAAGCGAAACAGAAATACGTACCAGCTAAGTCCAACGATAGAAGGCACAGGGCAGGGTTGTTGGGTTGACACTCAATGACTATTACATAATAAACAAAGTTCGTGGCACTAGTACTGTCCTCCATCTTCTGCCTCAGATTCAGATCTCTACTGCTATCTACATGGTGGTTCAATTCATATCGACAGCAAAATAGTGTTGGTCGATATGTCTTCACCATTCCATATAGTTGATCGATGTTTTTAGCGCTACTCAATCAGGCTCTCAATCCAGCCAACATAGATCCGTGAGTCTACATGACGTATGCTCTAGATATACCAGACCAAACCTTCAGTGGCTCTCAGAGGTTGTTAAAGTCAAAGTGCCTGGGAGGTGTCGTGTGCCTGAGTGTAGTTGCTAGATCGCATCAACCTCGTTGGTTACCTCAAACCGTGCCTTACGGCTACCCTACTAACGAACCAATCGGCCACAGAACGACACACAAGTCCAATGATCGGGAGGACCCCGTATAGGCTGGAATTGTCAGTGGTTGTCAGATCTGAAATAGACAGCCTGAATTAACAAAGTACCGTACTACCTTGGTGCTAAACAAGCTCGTCAAGAGAGAAAAGGCGTATAGTATTCTTGTATACTGTTTCGGCTACCCTTTCAAATGGTATCGTGTCGTTCAACCTATGCACTACCCATGCGACCCCTCCAATTGATGGTGGTTCGTTCCGACCTTTGACTGCTTTCCCAGGGACAAAAGACTCTGGTCGGACTGTTGCAGGGAAAAACCGGGCGCGCAGTGAAAAGGGCAAGTTGTCCAGATGTCCTTTAGAGGCATGTGTGCTTGTCATGGAGCACCATGGCGCATCTACAACAGCCGTTTCATCACCGACGATCTATCAGCAATCCTTGCTTTACCAGTTTCAAACAAGAGTCTATCTAGGCGCATAGTCTTCACTGCTTCGAGATTTTGTTCAGTCTTCATGGAACATCCGTTGACTCCGATGTGAAACCCCATGTCAATCTTTCACCCTTCACATGATTATCCAGTTTGCTGGTATGGAAAGGGCACTCACGAGTTCTGCTGCTTCTTCGCTACTTCCAGTGAAGCTATGCACAACACCGCCTTTCGCACCAACTTCTCTTCCCCCATCCTCACCGAATCCCTCCTCTTTGAGAATCCTGACCAGATCCACATGAGCAGCCCTAGAATGCAGAAATAGAGGAAGGTGGTATTTCTTGGCTAATACGAGCTGTGCACCTGTCGGACGTGCGACATGAATATCTTTGATGATGTTCCTCGTCAACGATGACGCTCACGAAAATGCCTTTGTTGCTCTTCTGGGGATGCGAAGTGGGTTCGATCATAATCTGCAGCATATGGATTGATGCTGTATCATGTTTCTGGAAAAATGTGGAATAGCCACCTAAACCACATTCCCCGACCGCAACTACCCTCCCGCCCGGGCGCAGATTGTCGCCAATGAGTTTGTCCAATGCAAGCAAATAGGCATCTGGACCTTCAGGGTGTTGGTCGAATTCCTTTGAACGTGTTGGATGGCATCCGACCGTTGCATAGAGCCCTGGTTGCGAGAAGAGCGTGACATCAACCAACCGACTAGTAGGTATGTACCGACCTTTTTGGTGGGCAAGGCTCAACGCGAGCTCGGACTCGTGCAAACTTCCCCCAGTAATGATCATCGACTTGACGCCAGCAAGGCACGATCGTTCCAGCATGGAGTCGAGATCATCTCCAGATACCATTCTCAGTATAATTTACTGTGGGCCCGAGATCGGCCCATACTAATAATTGAACAAACATGCCTTCATGTTTTTTCTTGCCGTGATAAATCCCTCGGAAGATGGGATCAGTGAGATTTACTGGTAACGAGATCAGCAAGAGTCGAGGTCATTAGGTTGTAGCATGCGATCGATACCTCCAATGTCTACGATGATGAGGGGAATGAGCACGAGTAATTTGGACGAGAATGACTTTACGCCGACCTATGAAATTAATCGTGCTTTCAACAAATGTCGATTCAATGTTGTCTGTGAGCCTAGTCTGAGGGGACATGGTATTTATGAAGTGTAGCGAAGATGAACGTTTCGGCCAACGGCACTGGCAACGCCAAGCCCTCGGGCATAACTGCTCGACTGGGCTGAACCCCTTAATGACACACACCTAGCAGGTCCCTCGATTTAGTGCACGCCCGGGGGAGCTGGCACAAGGGCAAAACGAGTCTACTCGATCCCCGCGGGAGAAGTATGAACGGAGGCTTGTTGAAACGTTTTGCTGGTACCTGCCATGACGACGGGAATTATATAGAGACGGGAATTATTTTTTGCATGCTTCCCACATCCTCTGGCTTAACTCCAACCGTCGTCGTCTCGTTACCTATCTCCGTCCTTTCGTCGTCTTTCGTTACTTGTCCCTAGGCCGCACCGCCGGCATATTATGGCTGCCAATTACTCCAACGTCACTAGAAATACCCCGTACGGTTCTGGCGACCCATACTACAACGCATCCACAGGGTATGTCTCTCCCGCTCAACCACCGAAGAGGACGGTCAGTTGGATCAAATATGGCGTCCCCGTCGCTATCCTTGTAATTGCCGGCGCCGTACTTGGTGGCGTCTTTGGCTCTCGGGACAGCAAGAGCTCTTCTGCCAGCAGCGCCGCTGCAGCTTCCTCCGCCATCCAGGTCAAGAATGCAATCGGTATATTTCCAACGGCCACCGACGGTCAATATATGCTCCCCATTTATCCTGCCACTGTCTGTGCTCGTTTTTCGGATTTCGTCAGTACCAGCTTACCACCACCCCACATAGACCAATACTGCAGCCTTCACCACGCCTACATTCGTCTCCACTTCGAATTCTAACAATTCATGGCCACAAGATCCATTCAAACCTGCCAATCCCAGCCCGACTCAAGTACGCTCCGACCGACCTCGTCTCATCGCACCTTCCTACAAGTGGCAGGTTCTTCCTAATCTGATCAAAAACGACCCATACCTTGCTTCCTGGAATTCAACTATCTTTGGGAATGTTTCGCAATATATGAGCTTACCTGCTGTCCCATATGTCATGGATGGTGGTAATGGTATTTTGGACTGCGCCCGACAGGTCAAACAACGCGTCAAGGCGTTCTCATACGCCTACCGGGTGACCAATGACACAAAGTATGTTGACAGGGTTTGGACAGAGCTACAGGTTTGTCTACCTTTCGAATCTGACTTTTGTGATCTCATTTGTGCCTTAGAACGCCGCTGGTAACTCGTCAGGAGGTTGGGGGCCTGCTAATAGTACCAAGTGGAACCCCTCCCATTTCCTTGACACTGCAGAGTTAACGGCAGCCTACGGCGTCGCATATGACTGGCTGTATGATCAATGGACTCCCGACCAGCTCGCAAGCATCCGCTTTACCATGATCGAATATGGTCTTAACAATGGTATCATCGCGTACAGCACTACCAACGATCCTTTATATTACGGTTGGTGGACGAACAACACGGAGGGTAACTGGAACTGCGTTTGCAACAACGGCCTCACCATGGGCTCGCTAGCCATCCTTGGAGATGACACTACTGGTGTTGCTAGTCAGCTTCTCAGCATGACGGTTGCAAATGCCCTGGAGAATTGCGCCCTTGCACCTAGCAGCGATGGTACTTGGTCGGAAACAAACGACTATTGGTATTTTGGTTCGACAGGCCTTGCTGAATTGGCGTCGTCGCTCCTGACTGCCACTGGTTCCACGTACGACATTCTTAACGTCAACTCTGGCACGAAACTTTCGGGGCTCTTCCACATGTATGCTACCGGCCCTGGTTCTCTGTTCAATTATGGCGACACTGGACCAAACAAGTTTACAGCAACCGCTAACCCTATGTTGTTCTTTGGTGAACAATTCAACATGCCTGAGTACCAGCTCTTCCAGCGCGATCAGGCAGATGCCCCAGATCCGTGGAGCATGTTCTGGTATGACCCGACGGTCACGGGAGCATTTTGGGACGGTCTCGCTCTCGATCATTTCTTCAACAACAACACCGACCAGTGGGCTTCAATGCGGTCCTCTTGGACGGATGAGAATGCGTTGTTTGTCGCGATGAAGGCTGGGACTCTTCAAGGTCATCAAACGCATAATGACCTAGATTGCGGTGATTTCGTGGTTGATGCTTTGGGAGTCCGCTGGTTTGGAGAACTAGGAGATGGCGATTATCTTGCGCAGGGCTACTTCAGCAATGATAGTCAGGATAGCGAGAGATGGCTCTACTATCGCAAACGGACGGAAGGCCAGAACACGATCCTTGTTGGTGCAGCCAACCAAAATGTGCAGGCTGCGCCGACCGTGAACTTTGATTCATCTGGGACTGTTCAAGGCTCCAGCACTGTCTTTGACGTGCCTAGCGGCTCGGCGGCGTATTTCGTCGCCGATTTGACCAGTGCATATTTCAATGTGTAAGTTCATTTGTGATCGTGTATCATTCCAGACGACCGAGTTTGTATTTAGGACATCTTTTTCGCGCGGAATTCGTCCGATAAATCAACGCCGACAAGTGCTCCTGCAAGACGAAATTAACGCGTCGGCGTCTATCATGTGGCGAGCGCATACCAACGCCACCATCTCGCTTGGCAACAACAACCTAACCGCCACGTTGACCATTGGATCGGCTTCGGCGGTGGTTGAACTGTTAAATCCTCCGACTGGAGCTCAATTCTCTACCATGGATGCCATACGGCTATCCACTGATCCTCCCACCCCAACCGGATGGCCCGACCAGCCCAATACGGGTGTGATGGTACTCGCGATCGATTTGCCTGCTGGTAGCTATACCTTGGAAGTTCTGATCAGCCCCCAGTGGTCAGGTATGTCGAGTTCGGAATACGTGCAACCCAATAGTGTCCCACTTAGCTCGTGGTCACTAACGAGCCCCGTGGCGTAGCATTTTGATTTTGATTTCTCTACTTTACAAGAGTCGTTTTGATTTTTGAGTAACCTGAATATTTGGACAGGTTTCCTCTTTCTTTATGGCAGAGCCTTGTAATTTGATAGTTTTTGACAAGCTGAATTGGAAATGACAATTGTAGCGGTTGCCTAAGCAGCGGGCGGTTGACACACTGTCATAATCTCTTTGTCTTCGTCGGTCACTCGAAGTTTTCGAACAGTCACTCTTTAACGCTACTCTCCTTGCTCAACACGGTCGTCAACAAAAAAAATGGCAAAGTTCAATCTTTCATTCCTCCTTCATGTTTCCCTTGTCTTGGCCTTTGCTACCTCTTCCAATGCCAACGCTTTTGGTCCTCACCACCGTGACCTCGCCCGTCTGGCGAGGAAACGAGGACCCGCCGATGCCTCGAGCAATCAGCCCCCTCAGCCCTCTCAGCCCCCTCAGCCAACACAACCAGCTTTATCCATCCTCCAACCCTCTCCAACGACCCCCGCGAATTCGGCAACAGCTCAAACGTCTTCTGAGCCCGCTTCTGCCTCTTCATCAAACGTGAGCTCTACTTGTTTTAAATACCATAACGCTCGGATTACTGATGAGACCATCTGACAGAACCCTCCGACAACAAATGGTGCATCGAGCTCCACGGCCAACGGGGCGACCTCCACCAATTCGCAGGCTGCTTCGTCTTCCGCGTCTGCCTCATCGCCTGCCTCGGGCGCTTCATCCAACACGCCACAGACATCAGCCCAAGCGGGCACTACGCCCGCGGCGGCTCCATCCAAGTCTGCATCACAGTCTGTGCTATATCTGACTGCTAGCGGTTCAGGTGCACCCGCACAAACGAGCTCCTCCTCCAGCGACGATACCTCATCGAGCATGTCCCATGCAGCCATGACGGTGATCATTGTTATTGCTGCGTCTATCGGAGCCGCGGTGATCGTATGGAACATCATTCGCAAGTGGAAATTTAGACCGTCGTCTGATTTCGAGGGCCGTATGCAGCCCATTGACTGGCAGCCTGATGGAAGTAACGACGAGGGTGGGTTTCCAGGGCAGGGCACCTTGTCTCGCGCGTCGTCGTTCCATTCGGGTCCTAACCATTCTGGGCATGCCGACGAACACGTGCAGGGAGGGTATAGTGGTCCCCCGGTGCTTAACCCTATTCCTGATCATGATTTCACTGCTGGTCCGGCACACCTTGCCCCGGTTGGCGGGTACGCGGATCTTGCGCGTGGTCCCAGCCTGCAACCGGTGATGCAGGAGCCTCTTGGGAGTGCGCCCAGCATCAATAGGCCTGTTCAGTATGATCAATATGGTGTTCCTCTTCACCATGGCTACAATGGATATTAAGCTTGTTCGCCCGGTTTTTTTGATTGTTTGCATTCTTGATTCCATCTACATACACTCGAGTCCATTTGCTTGCTGGCCGATGCACTATTTTTGGCTTGCTCAACGCACTGTTTTATTCACGTCGCGTCGCGTTCATACCCCACATTGATATGCTTTTTATTCCCTTTTTCGTTTCTATGCGTGGATAGATATTTTTAGGTTGGTTTGATAGGCACTGCATCGGTACTTGTGTAGGGTCGCTTGGCGGCACTGCATGAATATAGATGTGTATCAATCATTGTATCCATCCCTTGATCCACCTGTGGTAAGCAACGGTCCCTAGAGGTACAAGGACTACGGTGAATGTAGCTATCCAACATCCGGTCGCTTTCCAAAGGCCACTGCGTCCAGATGTGGTCAGCTTGCGGGAACCAGCATCTCCGTCGTCGAGCTTGGTGTTTGCAAAGAGACTCTCGAGGCCAGTGGGACGTTCGGGTGGGAAAAACCGCTGGGGACGTACCCAGCCCCCGTTGTCGTCGATCGTTTTCTTGACCTTGACGGGAGACGGGTGGGTCGGCGTCCAATCCATGGCATCTTCGTCTGGGGTGTCGTCGACTTTGATGGGGGAAGCAGTCGGGGGAGGGGCCAAGGATGGATGGCCAAACATGGGGTTGGAGGAGACATGCGGTTTCGAGGAAAGCGAAAGGGAAGCGAGTAGATCAGGTTCGGTTGGTAGGGGAGAGGCACGTGTACTGTGTGCGGCAGATGATTCAGGGGTGTCGCGTATCGAAGACCGTGTGGACGACCCGACAAGGCGGATTGTGGGGGGGCGTTGTAGATGCAGGACGGTGAATGACGAAGAAAACACCTGTGATCTTGTTTGCATGGGTAATTCAAGGGTAAGCGAGAGGTGACGTACCAATAATTCTATGACGAGTGATACCAAACAATAAGTGCTCAGGCGGTACGAGGATGGATATGCGGCGGTATGGAGATGGTCCCAAGATGAAGATTTCCGTGAGAGATAGAGGAGAATGGATGTAGTGAATCTCGATAGCCAGGCAAGTAGCTGAAGGAGCTTGTGGAACGTGAGTTGAGTACGTTGCATTAGAATATGGAACGCACGATATAGTGAGGCTTTCCCTTGATGCGTACGTCCCGTCCCTGCACTCTTGCACTCTTGTAGCGGTAGTAGGTGGGATCCCAGGCAGTATAGAAGAGGGAGAGCAGACATAACATAGGGAGTGCGGGCACGGCGCTGGCAAACCAATGGGGAAAGTGGTAACCCTGGATCGCTAGCGAGAGATGAGCAGAAGACAAGGAGAAGACAAGAGAACCTGCCTGCTGCATGAGCAACCAGTACGGACACGAAGGTGGTGGACCACAAGGCACCCCTTATGCGCCAGATGGCCAGATGGAGAGCGAGCTTCTCGGAACGCTTTGGAGAGATGGAGGCGAGCCGGGGTTTACTGCTTTGCTTGAGCCATGCACCGAGGGCCTTTGTTCGGGCCATTTGATTCTTCTGCTCGATCTCGTCTTCGACTGCAGGGAGGCAATTGGGACAGACGGGGGGATATCGGACGTGCAAGGAATCGCGATAGGCGGGGAGCTGCTCGAGGCGTTGGGCATAATCGGGGTGATGGGGAGGGGGCAGATAGTTTGAGAGGAGGTTGACGAGGAGCATTTGGTTTGTTTGACACGTGTGACAGAACTGACCTCGGCCGTACGAGGATGGGAGAGAATGCTTGTTTGGGGATGCTGCGGAGGGGGATGAGGAGGAGAAGGAGAGAGAAGGAGAGACGGACCACGCTTGGCAAATGAAGACGTGTTGAGAGTCTCGTCGTGCATGGCAGGATCGTCCGAGAGAATTTCGCCGTTTGCGTCATATCTGTTCCAGCATGCGCAGTGTGGACAACGAAAGGAGCGAGCGTCGAGGGGAGGTGGATTTGGTGCAGAGAGGCAGTAGAAACAGGCGACGTTGTTCGTCCAAGGTGGCATTGTACAAGAGAGCGGTGCATGAATGTCTCTCGCACCGTCCCCGTCGAGTAGCCGCGGCGACATCGTACTACAACCCGCGTATTTTACATCCTCCATCTTTGTTCACGCCGCCCGCGCAGACGTCGCCCGTCTTGTCGATGAATACGCGCAGCAGTACGCTCGCACTGCACCGTTCACAGTCTTCAAGCACATCTGGCACACGCAGGGCTGGACATGGCTCCAGTTCAAAGTATTTGACGCGCGCGCCCGTGCAGCCTTTCTCGGCGTGATGATGCGCCTTTTCTCAGGTGAGTCAAGAGCCCGGATCGCTGCAGCTCGCACTCGACGTGTTCCAGAACGCATCGGTGCTGGGGAGCCCCTGCATCGCGCTGCGGCCCTGTTTGGGTTGTACACGATGTATCTCACTCAGCCATCTGCCTCGGTGTCACCGCCGTTGTATTCCGCAGCGCGGGTGCCGGTTACCTGTGGTACGCATGTCGGCGGAGATTATCTCGCGTCTCTGATGCGTCACACAGATCTCTACAGGGCGATAATGACGCTCCCCGACGCGCTGGACGGGGAGCCTATCCGAGCACATGTCATCTATGTACGGTCCAGGCTGCTGCAGGCCCAAGTGTTCTACCTCCTGCCGCGCGACGGTGAGAGTCCGCGTGCCCTCCCGCGCGAGATTGTGTCGACGGTGCCAGGGGAAAAGAAGAGGGGCCGGCCGTGTCGGGGTAGCAAGGCGCGCGAGTCGCTTGCAGCGCTGGAGGGGTGGGTGGGTGGACCGGGACTTGCGCGGGGACGGTACGAGGGGGAGCGGGCGCTGTTGGTGGATGCGGTGAGAGAAGACGGAGAAGTGCACTGTGCGCTGCGGACGGCGAGCGGTGCTGTGATTGAGCGGATCGAGATGTTACAACAACAATAATAATTACTAAAATAAATTAGTACAACTCTTTGAAACCGTTCACCGACCACGCTCGTTTTTTCTCGATGGAGGGCCGCAAGTTCTACGCGGCGTCGACCGCAAGTCTCCTCCCTCCCAACGCACGAGCTCAGAACGGCGTGCAGGCCGCGTTCGCTCGAGCACCTCCCTCCATTCACAGCGTCTCCAGTCTCGTTTCTGTGGTCTGTCACCATCCTATCACTATTACCACTACGACGACCCAAACTCACCACCACCCAGAACGACTCTCCGTACTCCGGCGCGACCCCAGGCAGGCCCTCTGCACCACAAGTACTCTCCATCTCAGACAAGGCATGTCTCCCCCGCCCCCCTCCTGCTCACCCTCCAATCTTGCCTTGCAGTTCTCCCTCTCGCCTGACCCGCAGTCATGGGGGGCCAATCTCTCCCCAAATCACCCAGAACCTGACGACTTTCTCCACAACCCCGATCCACGTCGCGATAGAAAGAGCGACCGCGGCGGCAGCGTCTTCACCCTCAGAGGCCTAAGCAACCTCGGCTGTCTCGTCTTTCTCGCCGTCGGTCTCATCGCCCTCTTGTATGTCCTCTCTCTTTCTTTCTCCCCCTCTTGACAATCTGTCCAGCGCCGGTTACCCTATCGCATCCTATTTCACCACTCACTCCCTCTCTAATGCGGGCGGTTTTAATATAGGTGGTATCAATGCCAGTGGACAGGTAAGCGACACCCGGTTCCATCCACTTGATCTCATCGTCGTTTTCACAGATTCCGTCCATGCTCAACAACTATGGTCTCATCGACGTCGAGACTCCTTCCTCGGCCCATACCGTACAGTCTTTTGCCGACGGCTCAGAGTGGCAACTAGTTTTCAGTGACGAATTCAATACTCCCAATCGCACTTTTTGGCCCGGCGATGACCCATACTGGGAGGCAGCCGATCTCCATTACTGGCAGGCATGCACCCCCCCTCCTTGTTCAATCCTCCTTGTTCACTTGTTCCCCAGACCGGCGACCTCGAATGGTATTGGCCTGATCAGATCGTTACCAACAATGGCGCTCTCGAAATTACCATCACATCCCGCACAATGAATGACCTCTCTTACGTCAGTGGAATGCTCTCCACCTGGAACAAGTTTTGTTTCACTGGCGGCATGGTACTCGTTTCCGTCTCTCTACCAGGCTCACCCGAAGTTGTCGGTACGCACACAGTTGACCCTCCTTTTATCTTCGTCCCTTGCTCATCCCACCGTCCCTTGCAGGCTTCTGGCCTGCAAGTTCGTACCTCTCTTTTTTATTTCCCTTGCGATGCACTCATTTTGTTCCCCAGTTTGGTCGATGGGAAACCTAGGTGAGTGCAAACGCTACAGTAGTCATTCATACATGTCAATAACCTCACTAGGTCGCGTCGGCTATGGTGCTACTTTGGATGGCATGGTACGGTTCTTTTTACTCGACTTGGAGCCTAATGTATCCCATCATTCTCCTAGTGGCCCTATTCTTACGACAACTGTGACGTTGGCACCGTAGCCAACCAAACACACAATGGTGGTCCCCAAGCCGCTCTTCAAGACGGGGACCCAACCCACGGAGGCGTCTTATCTTATCTTCCTGGTCAACGTCTATCAAGATGTACCTGTCCAGGCCAATCACATCCCGGACCCGTCCATTCTGACAAATCTTATGTCGGCCGTTCCGCACCAGAGATTGATATCTTTGAAGCCCAAGTATCTCTTCCCATTAACTACCCATCCGCTCTTGCTCATCATTATAGGTCATAGGTACCCTCGGTCAAGTTTCTCAGTCTGCTCAGTGGGCCGTAAGTGAACTGTGCTATACATTTCACATTTCAACCAACTTCATTAGCCCATGGATGCCAAATACGTGTGGAAGAATACCACCGGCAATTTTGATATTGTGAACCCATCAATCACCCAGCTTAATCCATATACCGGTGGTGTTTACCAGCAGGCCACTTCGGGAGTGACCAACACAAGTAAGCATCTCCCCGCGTCAAATTCATGATATACTCACTTTTCGCAGACCAGTCTTGCTACGAGCTCGGGAATGGATGCTTTGCAACATATGGGTACGAGTATCAACCAGGTATGTACCTTTGCTCGATTCCACATTAATTACTCAACGTCTCTGTCCCAGGCTACAGTGGTGTAAGTTCAGCACGAACCTTGCGACCTTTTGATCTCATGACAGTATTTATCAGTACATAACCTGGATTACGAACGATCAAGCTGCTTGGACGTTGGATGCTAGCGGGATGGGAGCTGATTCGTTGACCGAGACCTCAGCCAGACCGATTCCACAGGAGCCCATGGTACGCCATCCTCCTGGTTGCGAGTTTAATGCCAATTGAACCCTTTCGTAGTATTTGATTGCCAATCTAGGAATTTCGCCACAGTTTCAGCAACCCGATTTTACTACTCTCACCTTTCCGTCGACCATGAGGATAGACTGGATTCGTGTTTACCAGCCAAAGGGTTCAATCAACGTTGGTTGTGATCCAAAGGACTTTCCCACCGCTGCCTACATTGAACAGTAGGTGCACCCTGACATGTCTATTACTCGCCCTCACACATTTCAAGGTATATTGAGGCGTATAGCAACTCGAACCTGACCACGTGGACAGGTGAATACGGACAAACGTTCCCCACAAATAGCTTCCTAGGTCAGTGTTAAAAGGGTTTGATGTTCGCCAGCCATACCGCAGGATTATACACGATTTTTTTGACGGGCATCGCCATGTTTTCGGTTCTTATTGTGTGCGCTTTCGGCCACCAACGGGCAATAAAGTTGCCTCTTGGACATTTGCACGATGGTTCTTGGTCCAACGTTTCACTTCGCTACATTAGCAGGAACGTACAACATGTCCCGATAGATGTTGCTACTTCATACCAAGAGTATTCCACAGGACATAATATAATAACGGATTAAATCATGTTGTTCCTGTAGCTTGATTCTGATCCAGAAACAGTTGCTGGTGGAGTTTTTCCAATGTCCGCTGAGGCTTCCATCAGTTGAGGCATTGCAAGATCTGTTGATCGGGGCCCGTAAATTAATTCCCGCTCTTCTCGATCAGCTGCTGGGCATCATGGAGAACATCACAACCGGTTGAACTCAATTAATTTTCTAGCTGAGGGATCTCGAACGCTCGATGCACGAATCCCCTTGACAGTGAGATACACCTTTTCAGTGTTTTCATTGTCCAGCTGAGTAAAAAAGTGAGTAAAGATGCGCCAAATTCTGAAACAGCCTGTTAACCATGCCTTCCTCCGTACCTTAGGCTCGCAAAATCACTTACTACATAACCCTCAAAATTGGCAAACGGAAAAAAAGAACGGTGACGCGTGCACGGTCCTTTGACTCGTACCAGACTTTGAATGGACACAAACGTTGTAAGTACACTTGCGCTCCAGCCTGGTCTCGGTGCGACTACATTCCCAAAATCGATACACAGACTTTACCTTGGCGACCATGCCGTGACAGATTTCTACTGGCATGGCGGCGCTCCCATCCCGTACGGACGTACCAGTTTGATGGCGAACGAATCATGAAAGAGCATACACACCTCTCCGGGCCAGTTGCCATTCGTCCAACCGTGAAAACGAGCAATAGGTGGGCTTGAAATTTTTCGAGTATAGGGGTGGATCTTCATATGGCGTGCCAGCATCGCACCAGATCTGAACGATCCTTGTATGCCGCACGCACGCTAGCAAACACAGTCAGTATCAAAGTCACATCGTGGCTTGCGAAGACGATTTACCTGGTAGACTATTCGATGTAAATCATAGCGTCCGAGGCAACCTGACCAGAAATTACCTTTATATAAATTTCAGCCGTGTCCGTCATACATTCAAAGTTCACAACGACCCTTGTCGTTGATGATCGTGATGTGGTTCAACTTTCTCATGATCTTGTCCACTGCAGACTCGGAGACATTCCGAGTCAGAATACCGTTGACATCGGTATCAAAGGATCTGAGGTATACCAGCTACTAGTAAGCGGGTTGTACTTCGTGCGTACGCAACCTACTAGGAGATCACAACACCGTGTCTCCGGTTTCAAGTTCTTGGTAGGAACAGAGTGGTCGTACTTCCAGCGGTCTCGTTTCCAACACACGATTGCTAGGAGAGGACGGCACGGGGACGGCTTCATTAGGGTTGGTCCTTGCTTGGGCACCACCGACGCGGTCATGATGACGACACGTTGTGCAACACTCCCATGACAATAACAATTTGGCCGCATGTTCAGACACGACGACTACTGTCACCACCATGTCTCATAGTACACCGCACGCATGACACCCACGATTCTGCTGCTGCACCCAACTGGTTTTATCAACAACACCGTAACATTTCTCATTTCTGCACTGACGGTGACATCAGATTCTAACGAAATGCCTGCGAGTTGTGTCGCTATCTCGCCCCGTCCCCATCCCATCGCTTCGCCCGGTCCCATCGAGAACGACGAAGACAAACGAAGAGGCCAAGGATGGCGACGACATGGCTCGTACCCCTACCCGTACTTTCAGGGTACTAGCACTACGACGCCAACGCTATGCCACAGCCATGCACCCAACGAGGACGACAAAATGGACTCATCTCAGTGTTCAACGTTCGACGACGCTGCGTATCCCATCTCATTACTATTCCGGCCCCCTCGGGCCATCATTGAACCGTTTCAGAACGGCAATGTGCCCCTCATCCCACCATTCAATGGACTCAGCCACCCACGTCTCCCTAAACCTCTGACACTATTCCAACATGATGCCCAATTACAGTACACATGTGCGACACCATGCCAACTCGAAGGCGCGCACCATGTCAACGGCTCACTAGCACATTGGCACAGTGACTACTACAATTTGCATGCACGTCCAAATCACCCCGTGTACTAACCCACACGAGGACGACAGTTCTCGCTGCTGTGTTGCAACATGCATGGGATCATGCTGTTGGCCACTTGCAAATGAGCATGCACCATTGTATGCCACACACACATGCAACTACAATGATGATGTTGTGTCATTTTGATTGTATGTCATCATCCCTTGTCTCAACCTGAGTCAACCACTGTCCCTGAGCCACCCTCTATGACACATATGCAAATATGACAATGAAAATCTCACTGTTGTGCTGTCACCTAAATGAGTATGCATGATGTGTGCATGCATGCAGTATGCAGATGACACAACACATGATAAGGATGACAATGTTACTAGCCACAATATTAGTACAATAACTGTACTTTCAAAGATCCTTACTTCACATTGTTTTTCCCTAGGTATGGGCACAACCTTTGGAATTTTGGTTCATGTTTGTAATTTGTATGTAACAAGTAACATTTGGTGACAACTATAGGATAAGACACTAGAAATGTATCATATCAAGAAAGTGGTGGGATCTGTCAAAATGGTGTGCAAGAAAGAAATGTAGGACAACTACCAAACAACTATAGGTACATATTTCAAAGGATACTAGATGGAACTGTTGCAGCCCACTGTGCCACTGCTTCCATCTTTTCATGTTCTGCCTGCTTTCTAGCTTGTTCTTCAAGAAATCTATCAAAGTGATATGTAGGCCATGGTGGCTTGCCAGTTTCACCATCATCAAAGTCAGACTCAGATACCTCTGATTCTGTTATGAAGGGATGGGTGTAGAAATAAATGTTATCAATGTTCCTATAGGCTTCAGTTGCAAAGGCATGAATGACACACTGCAAGTAGTGCCAATCAAACACACCCTTTGGAGGCAAAGGTGAAGATGTGGCCCCACCATGGACCAAGAGTGTGACTGAGTGTAGATGAAGGAGAGGAATCAAAGCAGTGTAGGGAAGATTGGGATTCCTGGCAAGACCAGTATTTGTCAAGTTGTGATCAGGGACAAAGTCATGAAGATAATAGGTATCATTCTATGAAGTAAATAAATAACACAATCAAAATCCAGGCAATAACTTGAACTTACTGTTTCATGATAAAACCCTAGTTTATATGAATCCACCAGGATATCCAATGGGGCATAGAGTAGGATCCCAATCCTTGGATCAAACTTGTGAATTCCAACAGCTGTTTGTGCTCCTGAGAATCTTGTCACAATGGCTTCAACTCCATCATCACCCACACGTTTGGGGATTAGATGAGATGCAGTCAAAGCATAAGTTTGTGCAGAAATTACACATGTATCATGATCACGTTGGTGAATGCGATTGCGAAAGGAAGTGGCATTTGATCTTGAAGGTCCAGTGTCAGAAGTCCTGGAATGGGAAATACGATTGCTGATTTTCGAGAGGGAAACTGGAGTAGAAGAGTCATATTCATAGATATTGGGCTGTAGTGGGTCACCTGGAGCCACCTCCCTCCAGCTGGGTGCCCTATCCAGCATATGCCAATCAGCTGCAGAGCCTGTTGTATGTGTATACACCTGGCTGGTATTGGATTCCAAAGGATCACAGAGAAGACGTGCGATGTTGAGAATCCATTTTGCAGTTCCACCAGCATATCGCTGAATGTCTTGAAAGGTACCCTCTATAAGGTAAAGATGCCCATCAGAGTTGGTAGCATGGGGTGGGCCAGCCTCAGGCACAGTTCCACTGGCAGGTATGGGCATGATTATTGCCCGACGAATGCGAATATATATCCGATGCGGTGGAAATGTCATGGTGGGATTGGGCCCGGGACTCGGATCCCCAAAAGGCAGCTCCAAAGCAGGCCCCTTTTGTTTTCCTCGTTTAAGAATCTTGGACAGGGTAGAAAATTTTCCTTGCCCTTTTGTCGGATTCTTCTGATCCTTGGATGCCATTGGGACTCAGCCCAGGAGGATGAGGTAAGAGAGGACTTGGATGAGATGGTGGGAATTTAGGACAGGGAGGCGAGAGAACAATATGGCTGGGAAAATGGCTGGGACTCGGAGACGGGGCAAAAACAATGCTGGGAGGACGAGCCTGAGGTGAGAAAGGACTCGGAGGATCAAAGGACCGGATGTTGGGGGATGAGACAACGAGATGGCGGCAAGGAAAAAAGCGCGGGTGACAGGGTCTCGGAGAAGACAGGACCAGACAGACAAGGAGGGACTCGGAGGAGGTGAAAAAGGTGTGAGTGGACAAGAGCCTCGACCTCTGTGTCAAGACTCACGGATCGAATAACGGAGGACCCGCTAACGGCAGCCCCACCCGGACACACGAAGTCAGCGGATTAATAGAATTAAAAGCGAGGGTGATTACCGGGAAGAGGGCCTGAGGGAGGGAGGACTTGGACAAGACGGAGACTCGGAGGGGTAAACCCCTAAACAATATTAATAGGACGATACGGCGGCCCGGGCAAGAACTTCGGACTCAAGGGGAGTCGACGGCAAGAAGGACTCCGACCTGATCTGCCCGTACAAAAGGACCTGACCTGGGGGATGAGACGACGGGACGGAGCTCTGCGAACAGCGAGAGGGCGGGGGTAGGACGATGCGGCTGGACAAGGGGAGGTTCTGAGTCGTCGTACTTTGGTGACGCTTTGGCAATTCTCATCCCATTTTTGATCTGACTCGGGCTTCCGCCTCCGACTCAAGTTTTCTGAGGACTCAAAATTGGGGTTTTGTACGATCAGCCCTTGTCCAATGTTTTGCTTTGCTACATTAGCAAGAACGTACAACATGTCCTGATAGATGTTGCTACTTCATACCAAGGATATTCCAGAAGACATAATAGATGATTAAGTAAATCATGTTGTTCCCGTACCCTGATTCCGATCCAGCAACAGTTGGAGTTTTCCCAATGTCCGCTCCAATGTGATGATCCCTCCTGTGGTCAGTCGAGGCACCGCAAGATCCTGATCGGGATTTACAGGCTCATTCTTGCTCTTCTCAACCAGCCGCTGGGCATCGTTGAGAACCTTGGCAAGCTTTCCTCGGGTGTAATACAGCCAATTGATCTCTGGCTGTAGACCGCCCAAAGGGATCTCGAGCGCTCGACGCACGAATCCTCTCGACAGTACATACGCCTTTTCGCTGTACAGCCGACTAAGAAAAGTGAGCATATAAAAGACCCTTGACACGCCAAATCAAATCACCTATTGACCATGCCCTCCTCCGTACCTCGCAACTTTTCGTACGCAGGCTCGCAAAACCATCTACACGTCCGCTCAGGAAATGGCAAACGGAAAAAAAGGACGACGACGCACGGTTCTTTTACAAGTACCAGACCTTGAATGGACACAAATGCTTGCAGTAAACTTGATCTCGACGCACTCCAGGTCTCGGTGCGGTCCCCAGACCACGTTCCCAAAATCGACAAACATACCTTACCCTCTTCATACAGATTCCTACACAAATGTCGGTCAAAGTGACGCGCATATTCCAATCCACTTACGGATTGACTGGTATGATAATAAGTGCATGCAAACGAATCACGACACAGTGTACATACCTCTCCCGTTGCCGTTCGTCCAACTGTGAAAATGAGCAATGGGTGGGCTTTGAGGGAAATTCGAGTCCAGCATCCAATCGATCACAAAGGGTGCATCTTCGTATGGCGTATTTTCCGGCCCGATGATCAAGCATCGCAACAGATCTGAACGATCCTCGTATGCACGCACTATAATAGAGTCTGACAAATCCAGTCAGTATAAAAGTTGTATCGTGCCTTGCGAACCCCGTTCACCTGGCAGACTGTTCGAAAGAGCCCGATACTCTTTGGTTAAGCGAGCCAGAAAAGCCCTTGAAGGTTGCCCACCGGATGTGGAGAAAAAAGCGTGGTCGGTAGGGGCAGAGGGTAAAATCTCGAAGCGTTTCCAAAAGGTGTCGTCATCCGCATCAACGGTGCACTTTGCAGCCGCGTTCACATTTAGTTCTTGACTCATCTCCGGGGACGTAGAAGGTGAAGTAGGGAGCGGAGAGACCGAATCAGTAAGATCCAGCCTGCTTGATGGATTAAGTGAATCATCATCCAGTTCTGGTGACGATTCAGTCTCTGCCCAGGGAATGTCAACATCCATCTCGTCTGGCTCCTCGTCTGTTTCTTCCCATTCATCATCGTCGGCATTTTTTTCGTACCGCCAAACGCCGCCTGCATCTTGAAGCCAGATGCCCTCTGAGTACTCCTCGTTGGAGTCGCGTTCTGAAATATCATCTTCCCAACCATCATCCTCGATCTGCTCCAGACTATCATATAGTCTCGTTAATCTTTCCAGGGACAGAACAGACACTTCCATGTTTGGATGAGTCACTTCCACCGAGCCATCTAGATGGAGCTATCACCATTGATTAGACAAAAGTCAATCAAAATCTCCGGAACATACCTCAGTGACTTCCCCGAACCAAGAAAGAGAATCATCACCCATTTTTGGAAGGGAAACATCGTAGAGAGGCAAATGTTGGGTGTTGCGATTGGCCGCTATCCGCGCTCCCAAATCGGCCATGGTGCGTCTCCATCCACAGAGTTCACCATCGGCTCGTACCGGTGGTTCGCGAACCCATTCCTCGATCTCACCAATCTTGGGAACTCGTGGAGGTGTGAACCCGCTTGTGGTACCCACTGGATGTATAAAGACGGAGTCGCCCCGCCGTACGCCAAATCCGTGGCCGTGTAATGCATCAGGACTCGTGTTTCCGGTACCATTTGGATCAAGTTCCAAGACTGACACTGTTTCCAGGGTACCCGTATCTGCACAGCGAATGACGGCGACTCTGTCGGTGGAATTGACGGACTGAACTATGGCTACTCGCTCCTGATCTTCATTCTTCCATTGTACATGATCGCCTGGCCTGTTGACACGTGTTCAGAGCGGACATCCGCTGAAAAAGAAAAGCAGGCGAACCAGGAATCGTATTCATCCACATTCAGGTATGGAATGAGGTCTGTGGACGGTAAAGTCTCTCTCGAACCATCTTGCCATAGAACAGTCGCGGTCGTCCGCGTTTCTTGAACACACAGTGTGCGGTTATCAATTCTGTTATTGGCCTCGACGCCAGTTTCAAGCGACACGACCGGGACGGTATCATCATCTGGAAGGACCACTTTGTCACCTACACGAATGTCACCGGATCTTGCCTTTAAGACCGTTAGCTGTCTAAGCTCTTGTCCGTGCCAAAAGCGTTCGGGGCGTCGTTTTTTCAATGCAACGTCACGATCAAGCTGAAAACGCGGGTGAGACCAGAAAAAGTGAAATGCTGAACAACCGTACTGTCTGGTTCAGCGCTAGCCAACATATAGCAAGCACGGTATGTTGCAGATCAACGACGGTGTCATTCGCTGTTGGCATGGGTGCACCTGGACATACGGCATGAACACCGTGGAAAGTGAGGGGATGCGGCAAGATGTCCTGATAAAGTTCTCGAGTTAATTCTACAGCGGGAAAGAACGTGACATACCAGTCCTTTGTCGCCGATTGTGAGGCGTGAGCTTATCTCCGGCATCCGAACAAGAGTCCCTGAAGCTGAGATGACAAGCTCGTCGAAAAGCTGCGGGGGTGAACAATCTGACAGACCCCGGGATGGCAAATGCGTACCTCGATGACCTTGACAGGGAGTAAGCTTTGGGATTATGACATATAGGATATGGGAATTCCTTACTTGCCCTATCCAATCATCATATACGACATAGTCGCCGGCATTGACGCTAGATGCGTGGCGAAGGTCCTTGATGTCCCTCCAGCCCGGAAGGGGCTCGCTGCTGATGGCGTGCACGAGCCGGGCATATACACGGGTGTTGACTACGACGCCGGACCGGACGTCGTCAAGACTACGCTTGCAATAATCGCCGGGCTGAAAAGTGCGATCGACGAGCTCATATTGCGATTCGGGGACAATCTCGCGAAGACCACTGGGTAGGAAAGAGACACCGACCTCGCCGCGGGCGAGGGGGCGCATGAGCGGATCCATGAGGGGGCCAGAAATTGAAGGGAGATCGTCGGCGTCGTGCCAGCAGCGCTGGGAGGGCAGTGAGAGGGAGCGGGGACGAGGATGGTGAGATTGCTTACCAGGACGATGCCGTGTACGGTTGGGGACGCAATGCAACGAACGATATCTTCTTGGTAGAACTAGACGGTGGGTAAGATGCGCTGGAGATGGCTAGCGATAGATGAAGAATACCTTTGTGGACGGCGGCTGGGTGTTTCTGGACGACATTGAAGACGGTGCGACGAATTCAGTGGCAAGGTAAGCCATGCTCATCGGATCACGTGGTTCTAATATTCTTTGTAG
>JBBPLF010000012.1:5670-147653 GCA_038089615.1 Aureoboletus auriporus
CTTGGGACCCAATCAACCAGACTGCAATCAGATAATCGAGGCTATGAACACGAATACTGTCACATTTGTTGTGAAACCTTATTCCTAGAGTTGTGCGTGGCGTGGATGTGGATGTGGATGAAGAGGTCCTAATGTTAAATTACTTTAGCATGCAATCGGCGGAAGATACTGTAACGTAAGAGGATTGGGATCGAAATGAGAATACTGCGTTTTCAGGTATAATTATATCGACATGGGGGCCATTAATGGCTCACTGTCCGATACGTGTAATGCGGCAAATGGCTATGCGTATGGAAGGTGTATCTTCGATGGACGGGAGGATGCGATTTGGGTTGGGAACACCTTAACCAGTCGACAGAACGTACCTAGACGCACACTCGGTGGTGGATCAGAGTAGAATAACCAGCGTTGATGTATCATCGTGACGGATGCAAGATCGAGATGGACGATATGAGCCAAGAGTGCAAAAACACGGACGTGGGTACAGCTAAAAGTTTTTGTCTTTTACACGCTCCATTGCTATGAAAGAAGAGTTGGTAAGCTGAACGAAAAAACGATGCTGCGATGATGCACGGTTATAATGCAGGAGCTTCTCTATCAGATCGAGATTGACTTGGGTCAACACCATATGACGACAGCAATATCGCTTCAACTACAGCTCATCGAGAGCGTCTCTGTAGCCAACTACTTCAAGGTTAGATCAAGGCTGAGCACTGAACGTTGAACGACGAATGCATACCCTTCGTTCATGTCATTTGCGGGCATTTCTAGGTATGGAGTCCATTTGTCACCAGTGACTTTACCGCATGGGAAGCACCTGATAGGAATGATCTGTACGGCGTGTGGCTAAGTTCCATTGGCGTTGAGCGTTGAGCATGGTCAACCGGTCAAGACTCAAGTAGTACTCAATAATAGCAATATAGTATTTCGAGATAGGTTTGGGGTCCTCCACCCACGTGACGTCCCACTCCATTGTGTGACGTGCCGAGCATTTTAATCGGGTCTGCCGACGACTATCGTGATCGTGCCAGTGGAGTGTGAGACAGCTAACTCCACAAACCCTAACGCGGCGAGTTGGTCGTTTGAGACAGCGGGGTACTGCACCCCAATAGGACAATAATTGGATTCCCAAAAAAAAAAAAGAGGCTGAAGCGAGCGGACGGACAACTGGAGATAATGTTGCTAGCAGCGACAATCCCGCCACGACGGACCGCCAAAAGCGCACCCCTGCACTTCGAGAAGCATATGACAACGACAATATTAATACAGACATCTGAGCCTTTTGAATCGTACTGGCTGCAATTCGTTCTGATCGTTAATCCTAGGAATTTATTGCCCTGCTACCATTCTCTTCTGAAGGAAACGGTCACCTCCTTCTGCCGCGCGTGGTCGTCTTGTGGCAGACAGCACAGACTCACGTGGCGAGTGCTGGGCTAGCAGAACCAGCGGACGAGTTGCCCATCAGCGCCCTTCAAGGCAGAACAGACACGCTAAAGAGGCAGCAAAGAGGCTGAAGGGAGTGGGCAGATAATTGCGAGTAAGGGTGCTACCAATGACAGTCGACTACACTACAGCACTAGACGGCACGCTAAATTATCCAGGGAGGCACATAGCTCATGGCGATCATCGGCCACAACCGTTAATGCCGGTACTGACCAACGAGGCGACGAAACATCGAACAATTGAGGACGAAAACCGAGAACTGTCGAAAGACACTAGGGATGTGACGGACAGCGATGAGCGTTGTCGTGACGCACCGACAGAGCCCTGCAACACAGCTGGATCCACAAGAGAGCATGAGGACGTGACATCAGCATCCTTCTCGGGGTCACATGAACAGAATATTTTTTGTTCTACAAATGTCGCATTCAAGTCGTTTCTATGAAACATTGTATTCGATTCTCTATCGCACGTCCGAAGGAGACCGTGACGGAGTGGTTGTAGACCATGTCCCAGGTGTCTTTTAAAGTTGTACACAATAAACTGACGTTAAAAGTAGGGTCTTGGCATGCCAGCCGATGGGCGATGCATTGAATGGGTTTTGGAATCCCTATTAACCGCGCTACGGTCCTTCAAGCTTCAAGTTCCTCAGGCTGGCCGGCCCATCGGTGGACCGGACTCGCGTAGTTGCATACTAGTAAGACTCGGTCGGGACCGTCGGGTAAAAGATTGAGAAAAAAATTTATCCTGGTGATGGGTCTGGTCGAACGTACCAGGTGCGAGTAACTGCTCCCGGGCGCACGAATGAGGCCTAGGGGCAAGCGATCACGCTGGCACAGGGGACCTTACCGCTTTCGAGGCTTCGTTTGGTGAGTCTTTTACGTGCCGAATTTAAGTACTCAGCCACTGGCAGCAAAACAGTCCGCCAGCGGGAATTCTAGGGGCAACCCTGGATTGGTACTATCGCCATTACATCATTACAACCGGGTGAGCATATTCAAATTTGACAAACCCAGCACAAACTCAGCAGTGATACAGACAGTGGATTGGAGAGCAATGTCGTACCTAAACCAGATCACCCATTGTTGAATCCAACAAAAGAAAACTACACTATATTGAGATGAATGTCTCCGATTCGTCTCTAATTGTAGCATTGCAATGAAGCTTGAAGTTTGAGGCCTTGAGGGACCGACCCAACGTCGTCGAAAGTTTAACGTTTAGGAGTTGACACCATAAAGTTAGTACTATAAGTCGGCTATGGTTACTGACATAAATTTACGCATGTATTCAAGGACGCCAGACATGGACCTCAGCTAAAATCGGTCCAGGAGTTTTTCAGGGTTAGGTTGTGTTCGCATCCCTTCCTGGCAGCGTCTATGTATGAAATACCACCTGCTAGTGATCCGGGCCGTTATCTTCCTCACCCCTCATATCAGCTTCATGGATTCCACTCCGCAGCAAATACTTATATATGATTACATGACCCGTATGCTTGCTCGCCTTTGGTGCTGCTGCTCATTGACTTTATTGTTCTTCCAAGTCGCGACCTTTACTGTCATCGGATATGATTATAGTAAGTGAATGATTAATTTTAACACGACTAAACTTCAACATTGTCAGTACTGACATTCTCGGATGAAGTATGCATTACATTCATTGGCATAATTTTCAGGGACTTACGGTCAATTTCTGCAGATTGACCATGTTTGGGTTTGTGGACAGTGGACTCCTGGATTTTGCCAATTCTGATAGAGTTGCAGAAGGAGCGTTGGACATGGGTTTCTACATTATTCGTTCTGGTGCGTATTAGTATTCTTAGCGTCTTAACAGTCCCGTATTAATTGTCAACTTCTTTCCAGACTCGGTATATTGGGTTGTGTGAGTCCATGTAAGTTTGCTTGGTGTGACATATCAAAGTGCATATACAATACAATTTATCCTTGATCGGTTCACTAGAATGTTTTCAATCTGTGCGTTCAAACCCTAAAGTTATGAGTTTGTCGTGCTAACCAACTGAATGAAAGTGTCAAGTTCATTCGAACCTGGCCTAGCAAAGGTGAGTTATTATGCCGCTGATGATCGATGAATACATGTACTTAAGAATTTCAACTAGTATGTGTGCCAGTGATGGTTCTCACACTGATCAACGACGTTGATGAGAAGTTCATCATACCGAATTAGTGGTGAGTACAGTTAGCCAGTCCACCGTCTAGTGTTCTGCTTAAGGACACTTCAAAGACGAAACACCTTACATCTTGGGACTATGGGGTTTCACAATTTGGATTGCTGCCGCTGATTGTGAGATTCCGTATTTATTATAGTCAAAGTGAATCTGATCGTTAGACACAGTGGTGATGATCCTCCGTGTGTGGGCCTTGTATGGTTGATCGAGGATCATCCTTGGCATTCTTCTCACACTCTACGCCATCAAATTCATAACAAATATAACTTCTGCTATTTATCTCGGCACACAGACATTTTCCAGTAATACCCCCACCATATTTCCTGAAATTGGAGATGGAGTCCAGATCATTCTCGGTGGATTTATGTGTCTACTGTGCGCTATCAAGTTCATCAGAGAGACACTTCCACTGTACAACGGAAGAAATATTTTCGGCCGGAATCGTTACATGAACATTCTAGTGAGGGAAGGCCTGGTCTACTTTCTCGTGTATGTTCTCATTTCCTCCCTTCAATGAACGCAACCTTATTTCAAGCAGTATGCTAGTATTTTCAGTCATCGACGTGCTGGCTTTCACAGGAAGGCTTTCAATGGACGGATGGCGGATGATACCGTTTGCGATTGTAGAGCGTTTAATTCCTTTCATCCTCGTCCCCCGATTCATTTTGGGCTTGCGCCAACTTTATGCGCTTGATATCCGGAATAGGCGTGGAAGCGAGATTGACACAGGATTCGGTTTGACTTTGGTGCCTGCTCATGGGGCAACTGCGAGCGCAATTGTGTTTGCGGATGCCAGACAGGACGAGGGGGAAGACCAAGGGGAAGAAAGACATTTGGAGGGGGGTGGAATCCCTGGCGCTGGTGGTGGTGCATCCATCGGCAAACGTGCGCCTGAATCGTTGCACCCTACTTGTTCTGGATGGAAAGAGCAAGGCGAGGAAATACAGTTGGAAGAGAGGGAAATCCGTGGTGTTGGGAACAGCAGCGCATGTTGAGGAGGTCTCACAGGTTTTGTTTTTGTGTCCCTTCTGTTGTGCGCGTTACTTATTATGACAAGCTTGTAAGGAAAGATGAATGCTTCGATTAAGAAAGTGAGACACGTCCTAGCCTCGTTACATGCAATATGTGGCAGAATCTGACACGGGAGGAACTATATTCATAGGTGTTGATCGTCGGGGATACCACACCTGGCCCCATACTGGGATTCTTGGTGAGTACTACATTAACATATCCAAGATCCGTTATCTCGCGTGAGCTTCAACTGTCGTTCTCCAGTGCACATTTGTTGGCAGGAAGCTCATCATCATAGGCGCCAAAATGTCCAATCCCTGCCAAACCTTGAGTGGTAATTAGCGTGAAACAAAGATGCGCCATAACGAGGTTTTTCTTTGGGTGGGAGGGATAATTCCAATCAAGATTCGATGTCAACGAGCTGCAGGCGTTGCAGAATGTCTCCTCGTACAAGATACCCAATGAACACGACATACACGACACAGAACCTGCCCTCTTACTACAGCGTGTGCTCCACCCGCGCGCATGTCCAAGTCGACTCTTGGGCTGACCACAGATGCTGTTGACATAATCGCACACAACTCCAAGGCCATCACCGAGCCTGATACATTGGGCAGCCACACTGACTCTCAGGATCTCATGAACAAAATATTTGTCCTGCAAATGTGACATTCAAGTTGTTCCTATGAAACATTGTATTTGATTCTCTATCGCACGTCCGAAGGGGACAGTGACGGAGAGCTTGTAGACTATATTGTCTCTTGAAGTTGTGCGATGAACTGACGAAAAAGGGCGTCTTGGCACACTCGCATTTTGAATCGGAGACCATGTCCCTTCCTCGTTTTGGCCATTCTTTTTTTTTGTTCCGTCTGCCGCGCCGCTGGTCACTTGTCAGTATCTTTGAACACATGATGCTACGGTTACTGCCAGTGTGCGGTTATGCTCGTGTCGTTTGGTTCTCAAGATTCACACTTGGGCTTGCGGATACGATGTCCGTCTCCCAGGCCGCCAATCTGCAAGTTGGGACTGACCCAGGCGAGGCCAAATGGCCGCCAAAGTGCACCTATACTTTACGGTATAAAGGAAAGGACCCTTAATTTCCAATTTATACTACTTTGCAGATATCGGTGGCATGACAGCCGATTGGCGATGCGTTGATGGGTTTCGGAATCCGCGCTATGGGCGTTCCTCAGGCTGGCCAGCCGCATCGGTGGATCGGACTCACGTAGTTGCATACTGGTAAAACTCAGTCGGGACTGCCGGGTAACAAATTGAGAAAAATTTTATGTTCAAATCTGCAAGTTGGGAATGGCCCCAGGCAAGGCAAAAGCCCACGTATACTTTACGGTATTACGAAAAGGACCCTTAATTCCCATTTTTGCTCACCTGTCCTCCAATCACAGCTCTCAAATGTGCTGCGAAAGTGTCGTCAAATGTTAACGTGATATCCTACTTTGCAAATGTTGTTCATGGTCGGACCTGGTCGAACGTACTAGGTGCGAGTAACTGAACCGGACCCACTAATGTGGCCTAGAGGCGAGCGATCACGCTGGCATAGAGGACCCTACCGCTTTCGGGACTTCGTTTGGTGAACTCACTTTTACGTGCCGCATCTAAGTACTCAGCCACTGGCAGGAAAACAGCCTGGGAATTCTAGGGGCATCCCTGGATTGATACTATCACCTTTACATCATTATAACCGGGTGATTGTATTCAGACAAACCCAGCATAAACTCAGCAATGATTCGGATCAGAGAGCAATATCGTACCTAAACCACATCACCCCTTATTGAATCTAACAGAAGAAAAATGCATTATACTGAGATGAATGTCTCCAATTCGTCCACAACCGCATTGCGATGAAACTTGAAGTTTGGGGCCTTGAGCCACTACGCCATCGAAGTTTAACGTTTAGGAGTTGACACCATCAAGTTAGTATTATGGCCGGCTACAGTTACTGACATAAAGTTACGCATGTAATCAAGCACGCCAAACCTGGACCTCAGCTAGAATCGGACCAGGAGTTCTTTCAGGGTTAGTTTGTTGTATTCGCATCCCTTCCAGGCAGCGTCTATGTATGAAATACCACCTGCATCCGGGTTGTCATCTTCCTCACCCTTCGTATCAACTTCATGGATTCCACTCCGCAGCAAATACTTATATATGATTACATGACCCGTATGCTTGCTCGCCTTTGGTGCTGCTGCTCATTGACTTTATTGTTCTTCCAAGTCGCGACCTTTACTGTCATCGGATATGATTATAGTAAGTGAATGATTAATTTTAACACGACTGAACTTCAACATTGTCAGTACTGACATTCTCGGATGAAGTATGCATTACATTCATTGGCATAATGTTCAGGGACTTACGGTCAATCTAGATTGACCATGTTTGGGTCTGTGGACAACAGACTCCCGGATCTTAATTCTGATAGAGTTGCAGAAGGAGCGTTGGACATGGGTTTCTACATTATTTGTTCTGGTGCGTATTAGTATTCTAAGTGTATTAACAGTCACGTACTAATTGTCAACTTCTTTCCAGGCTCGGTATTTTGGGTTGTGCAAGTCCATGTAAGTTTGCCTGTGCTTGCTGCGACAGACCAAAGTACACTGGCATGTACAATTTATCTTTGATCGGTTCCTTAGAATATTTTCAATCTGTGCGTTCAAACCCTAAAGTTATGAGTTTGTCGTGCTAACCAACTGAATGAAAGTGTCGAGTTCATTCGAACCTGACCTAGCAAAGGTGAGCTATTATGCCGCTGATGATGAATGAATACATGTACTTAAGAATTTCAACTAGTATGTGTGCCAGTGATGGTTCTCATACTGATCAACGACGTTGATGAGAAGTCCATCGTATCGAATTAGTGGTGAGTACAGTTAGCCAGTCCACCGTCTAGTATTCTGCTTAAGGACACTTCAAAGACGGGACAATGTACGTCTTGGGAGAATGGGCTTTCACAATTTGGATTGCTGCCGCCGATTGTGAGATTCCGTATTTATTTTAGTCAGAGTGAATCTGATCGTTAGACACAGTGGTGATGATTCTTCGCGTGTGGGTCTTGTATGGTCGATCGAGGATCATCCTTGGCATTCTTCTCACACTCTACACCATCGAATTCATAACAGATATAACTTCTTCTGTTTATATTGGCACACAGGAATCTTCCAGTAGTCCCCTCCCCATATTTCCCGAGATTGGCAGTGGGGTCCAGATCACTCTCGGTGGATTTATGTGTCTACTGTGTGCTATCAAGTTCATCAGAGAGACACTTCCACTATACAACGGAAGAAATATTTTCGGCCGGAATCCTTACATGAACATTCTGGTGAAGGAAGGCCTGGTCTACTTTCTCGTGTATGTTTCCATTTCCTCCCTTCAATGAATGGCGCAAACTTACTTCAAACAGTATGGTAATGTTTTCAGTCATTGACATGCTGGCTTCCACAGGATGGCTTTCAACAGATGGATGGCGGATGATACCGTATGCGATCGTAGAGCATATACTCCCTTTCATCCTCGTCCCCCGATTCATTTTGGGCTTGCGCAAACTTTATGGGCTTGATATCCGGAATAGGCGTGGAAGCGAGATTGACTCAGGATTCGGTTTGACTTTGGTGCCTGCTCATGGGGCAACTGCGAGCGCAATCATGTTTGCGGATGCCGGGCGGGACGAGGGAGAAGAGCAGGGGGAAGAAAGACATTGGGAGGGGAGTGGAATCCCTGGCGCCGGTGGCGGTGCGTCCATCAGCAAATGTGCGCCTGAATCGTTGGACCCAACTTGTTCTGGATGAAAAGAGCAGGGCGACGAAATACAGTTAAAAGAGAGGGAAATCCGTGGTGTTGGGAACAGCAGTGCATGTTGAGGAGGTCTCACAGGTTTTCCCTTCTGTTGTGCGCGTAACTTAGAGGAGCTTGTAAGAAAAGATGAATGCTTCGATTAAGAGAGTGAGACACGTCCTAGCCTCGTTACATGGAATACGTGGCAGATCTGGCACGGGACGAGCTATATTCATAGGTGTTGATCATCAGGGATACCACACCTGGCCCCGTGCTGGGATTCGCGGTAAGTACTGCATGTATTTATCCAAGATCAGTTATTTCGCATGAGCTTCAACTGTGTTCTAAGTGCACATTCGTCGGCAGGAAGCTCATCATCATAGGCGCCAAAATCTCCAGTCCCCGCCAAACCTTGAGCGGTAATTAGCGCGAAACAAAGATACGCCACAACGAGGATTTTTTTTATAGGAGGGGATAAAACCAATCAAGATTCGATGTCAACGGGACTTGGAACGCGAACAAACACCAACGCCCAGGGGTTTCAGGGTGTAAACCTCAATTTGCAATTCTAGGCCGATTGCATTTTCCTGAAAGGACTTCTCATTTTTTGACGAGGCACGAGGCAAGTGCTGCTAGTGCAATGACTCAAAAGCACGACCAAGATCAGATAAAAAAACTCACCTCTCTGTTTTGAACGACGCCGTGAAATTTCCCGGATTCATGACGCCGTTAGAGACACAATCCATGTGCTCAACCTGTGCAATCATGAGCCAATGCCACCATACAAGAGACGATCCACTCCATTGGGTGAACATAGCCTTCACATGGCCCTCCTGACCACAGTCGGGGCTTGCGAGGACATCATCGCCAAGACGAAACAAACCGAACGTAGGAAACATGCGGAATGTACAAAAGTGACGTGGATATGAAAAGCGCACAAGGGGGTCTTATGTTTTGTCACCGCCCTGCCAGTGCTACCTTCCTCGTTCTCGTTGCCATCCTCACGAATGTCTGGAGAACGATTGGGTTTCCCGGTGCGGGTATCGTCACCCGAGGTGATAAGGCAGCCAATTCTATCCCACGACCTTGCTGACTCGAGTATCAGAGTTATCCGGGGGTACCACTGAATCCATACGCCCTCTTTCAAGCACGGAACGAGTGAGAATCTGGCGGGGTAAACGTGACAATGTAGACTTGACTTGGGCAAACTGCGCGCCGTCCTGTGGTGGCGTGGCGAGTTCGGGACCCAATCAAGCAAACTGCAATCAGATAATCAAGGCCATGAACACGAATACCACCACATTTGTTGTGAAACCTTATTCCGTGGCTAGCTGGGCTGCACGATAGAGTCGTGCGCGGCGTGTATGTGACTGAGGAGGTACTAACATTGAATTGCTTTAGTGTGCAATCGACGGCCTGTTACATAAGAGGATTGGGACTGCACTGCATCGAAATGAGGGTACTTACTGCGTTTTCAGGTATAATTATATCGACATGGGGGCCGTTGCTGGCTCACTATCCGATACGTGTAATGCGGCAAATGGCTATGCGTATGGAAGGTGTATCTTCGATGGACGGGATGCGATTTGGGTTGGGAACACCTTAACCAGTCGACAGAATGTACCTAGACGCACGCTCGGTGGTGGATCAGAGTAGAATAACCAGCGTCGATGTATCATCGTGACGGGCGCAAGATCGAGATGGACGATATGAGCCAAGAGTACAAGAACGCGGACGTGGGTACAGCTAAAAGTTTTTGTCTTTTACACGCTCCATTGCTATGAAAGAAGAGTTGGTAAGCTGAACGAAAAAACGATGCTGCGATGACGCACGGTTATAATGCAGGAGCTTCTCTATCAGATCGACGTGGGTCAACACCATACGACGACAGCAATATCGCTTCAACTGCAGCTCATCGAGAGCGTCTCTGTAGTCAACTACGTTAAGGTTAGATCAAGGCTGAGTGACGAATGCATACCCTTCGCTCATGTCATTTGCGAGCATTTCTAGGTATGCAGTCCATTTGTCACCGATAACTTTACCGCAAGTGAAGCACCTGACAGGAATGATCTGCACGGCGTGTGGCTAAATTGCAGCGTCGAGCATGGTCAAGACTTACCATCGTGGTGGTAGTCTCAAGAAACACTCTTAGCACGTGACATTCGGTGAACGCGTGCACGTGCTTCTCTCTCCAAGCGCGTCCTTGTCCTGGACAAGTCGACGACGACGATGAGCGACAGATTCGAGCTGCAAGACGAGCTGCAGGCGTTGCAGAACGTCGCCTCGTACGAGATACCCAATGAACACGACATACACGACACAGAACCTGCCCTCTTACTACAGCGTGTGTTCCACCCAGCGCACGTCCAAGTTGACTCATGAGCTGACCACGTCTCATAGATGCCGTTGACAGAATCGCACACGATTCCGAGGCCATCACCGGGCCCGATACTTTTGACATCTTTCGTAGCCTGCTCAAACACGCGGATGCTGTCCCCGGCCCACTCATGAACAAACTCCTCGATTCGATCGTGTCGGGCTTCAATGCTCAAATTGACGCGGCGATGAGGGATTCAAGAGAGGAGGACCAACAGATTGTCTTAGCGCACAAGGTACCCCTGGAAATGTACGGTTTCCTTCTCCACTGGTTCGTCACTACCGCGGAAAAGGTGAAAGCGAGTGGCGAGGAGGATGCCCCGCAGCCGCAACAGCGCTCTCGCCGTGGAAAAGGTGGGAAAGGTGGGAAAGCAGGGGGATCACGCGCTGCTGGGAGGTCAGCGGAAGGTTGGAGTTGGATGACACAGATAGCGGGCACACTCGACCTGTTTTCAAAGGCAATGAAGCTCAAAACACATCGCATTTGGCTGACGAGTCCTGAGAGGGATGCATTCATAACGTATGGTTCCCTCTATCTCGTCCCCAAACCGATATATTAACCTCGAGCCAGCTGTCTCACCCGTCCCGCGTATCACATCGCAGAGAGCGAACAATATATGAAGGATCACACCATCAAGATGAGTGTCTACAAGGTCATCTGCGTCGCGGTCAAGAACCACGGGCACACTGTTGCCGCGCAGATCAGCATCATGCAGTCGTTGCAATATTACGAACATCTCTCCGAACCAATGGCAGAGCTCCTGTCTTACCTCGCGAAAGACTTTGATTACGCCCAACTTGGAGATGAGATTCTACGCGAGATCGCTGGGATGGCTTTTAGTGCACAAGATACCAAGGGTCCCAGAGCCTTTTCGCGTTTCCTCGTCAAGTTTTGCGAAGAGTCTCCACGGTTAGTACTCAAACAAATCAGTCTCCTTCTTGAACATCTAGACTCCGAGGTATGTGCTCGCCTTTCGAATCATTGCCATTGATGCAGATCCAGCTAGTCATACCCAATGCGCATGTCTCTCGTCGAAGTCATCGGCTCCCTCATTCGCGAACTTTCCAGTTCAGATGACATGACCAACGACTCGACGCAAACGCATAAACAGCTGAGCGGACTTTTTGACCTCCTCATCTCCCGCACGCTCGATCTCTCCTCATATGTGCGCTCCAAAGTCCTCGCTACATTTTCAAAGCTATGTGAACTCCGTGTTCCATTCCCAAAGCAACGATTAAAGATAACGAGAAATGCGGTGTCGATGTTGGAAGACAAGGCATCGATGGTGCGCAAGTCGGCGGTGGCGTTGTTGACTAAGCTGGTGCAAACCCATCCGTGGGGGATTATACATGGCGGTCCGCTGAACCTTGAAAAATGGCAAGGTTACTACGAGGAGGTGGCGACTAAATTACGCCAGTTGGAAGATGCCGTTGGAAAAGCTGTCGAGCGGGATGAAGCTGGGGAAGAAAGCGAGCAAGGAGAGGATGATGTTGGTAAAGAGGGCGCCGATCAGGACGATGAAATGCGGACAGATGACCTCAAAAACACTTCCAGACCTAGCAAAAAGAAGAAAAAGTACGTCGAATTTGGTTGCTTATTCGGTTCTGACGATTTCTATCAGACCGAGTATAGAAGATAGTGGCGAAATGGATGTCGACGATGCAGATTTGGACAGCATTATGGGTGAGGACGAGGACGAGGAAGAACACCAACAGAAGAAACGGGAAGGAAAGAAGAAAGCGCGCGACTCAACGGTAAATCTCGCTGCGATGACATCAGAACAAGAGGCCCTCGCTGCGCTCGAGTCGAATGAAGTTCTCCACCTCAGACTACGGAAGAAATATTACTCAGAGGCACTCAACTTTATCAGGACGATCGAAAGTTCTATGGAGTTTGTAATGCAGCTGCTTGGCAGTACCAACAAGGCAGAGGTATTGGAGGCGATGGAGTTTTTCCGAGTGACGAACGAGTATGAATTTGAAACTTCAGAGGTGAGTTCGCGTTATGAATGTGATACCATTCACTAACAAATGTTTTAGCTCGGGATCAAACGCATGCTTCATCTGATATGGTCGAAAGACAACAATCAAACTTCGGAAGATGGGAAAGAGCTCAAGGGCGTGCGCTCCCGGTTATTGGAGTGCTATCGCATCTTGTACTTTGATCCGTTGCCCGACATGGAACCGAAGCAGCAAGTGAACCGGATCGCAAAAAATATGATCGAGTCAGTATTCAATATTCTTCCTCCTTTTGTCCTACTGATTTCACCAGGTTGACCTATGATTCCACGCTAGCCGAGTTGACCAGTCTAGAAGAGATGATGAAAACGATGATGGACGAAGAGCTCGTCCATCATGATATCATCAATAAGTTATGGCAGGTCTACAGTAAGCTTGTTCCCGGCGCTATAATGCAAACAGTTGAACATTTTCTTGCTAGGTTCCCCGAAATCTCTTCCTGCATGTCAACGTCGAGGGGCGATCACCATCCTTGGCATGTTTGCACTGGCAAAACGTAGTGTCGTGTCGGAAAAGGTTGACATTTTACTCAGAGTAGGATTGGGCCCTCTGGGCAAGGTAGCGTCTCTTGGTATGTCTATAATACTATGAACTGACCACGTTACAGGCTGATCTTACCCTCGCACGATACACGTGCGTCGCTCTTCAACGATTGAATGGTAGCGCGAAAAAGGTCAAAGGTAATTTGAACCATCCAATCCTGACTGTCTCCTACTGACAGTGCGACGAACAGGCTCCCTTCTTAACAAGACCCTCCGGATGGATATGGAAAATCTTATTTTCAAAAAACTGCAAGACGCGATCGAACATCCGTGTCGTTCCAAAGAATGGTTTGGGATGGCAGAGCAAGCCATCAATACCATCTATGCCCTTGGCGATCACCCCGACAAGTTGTGTAATGGGGTCATCAGGAACCTCACTCTCCGCGCGTTCACGCGCAAGCCACAGCCACTCGCATCGGACCTGCCACCAGATGAGGAGCGAGACCCGGATGCGATTGTAGAGGACGCAGAGCCTCCGGCGTCGCAAGCATTTACATCCCACCTACCCTCGTCGCAGGTTGGAACAAGTCAAGGGTCGGGGGAGAAAGACTTTGGTGATGTATTCCATCTTAGCCAACTTCTGTTCGTGGTTGGGCACGTCGCGATCAAACACATCGTCTTTCTCGAACTTGTGGAACGAGAATGGAAGCGCCAAAAGGATGAGAGAGAACTGGGTTGGTTTCGTGATTGTTTCTTGACAAGATGCTGACAAGTTCTTTTTACAGCGGAGAGGCTCGCAGCTGGCCCGAATGCCGGGCACAAGGGGTCCAAAGAAGTGGAGGACCTTGATCAGGTTGCCGGAAACGTTGAGGACGAGATCGGCGAGCGAATTGCCGCGGTGCGGGAAACAGAGCTGTTATACGGGTCCCAATCTCTGTTGGCACTTTACGGACCCCTGCTCGTCCACGTCTGTGGGAGCCCTCACAAATTCAAAGTGAGTCGGACCCATGGTGCTCGTTTGCGACTGCTGATGCCCGATCACCAGAACCAAACCCTGCGTGCAGCGGCGACGTTGTCGTTTGCGAAATTCCTCTGCGTCAGTTCACAATTTTGTGACCATCACCACCACCTATTGTTCAAGATCCTCGAGACGTCAAAGGACCCGAGCATTCGTAGCAACATCGTCATCGCGCTCGGGGATGTTGCCGTCTCGTTTAGCAATATCATTGACGAGAACAGTAACGAGCTCTACAAGGGTCTGTCGGATCAAAACCTAGTCGTGAAGAAGAATACACTGATGGTGCTCACGCATCTCATCCTCAACGGAATGATCAAGGTCAAGGGTCAATTGGGCGAGATGGCCAAGTGTCTAGAGGACGAAGAGCCGCGGGTGTCTGATCTCGCAAAATTGTTCTTTACAGAATTGTCGACAAAAGACAATGCGATCTACAACAATTTGCCAGATGGTATGGCCTCACTCTCTTGTGTTTCCGCTTTGTTCATGACACCCATCAGTCATCAGTCATTTATCCTCTGGGGAACATGCGGTGGAGGAAAAGACGTTTCAGAGCACGTTGCGCTATATTTTCACCTTTATCGAAAAAGTAAGGTCGCCGATCCCTGAACGTCTCGTACTCACATCACTCAGGAAAAACAAGCGGAAAACATTATCGAAAAACTGTGTCAGCGGTTCCGACTGTCCGAAGACCCGCGTCAATGGCGCGACATTGCGTTTTGTCTCTCGTTGCTGCCGTACAAGTCGGAGCGCTCGATGAAGAAACTAATCGAGGGCCTGCCGTTTTACAGGGACAAGTTGCACGAGGACACCGTGTTTGCTCATTTCTCGGAGATGCTGACCAAGGCACGGTCGAACAAGTCGGCGAACAAGCCGGACAATGAGTTGAACGAGTTCGAGTCGGTGCGTGGTTGTTACGACAGGCATGTGTGCACGCGCGCTCAGACAAGAATAGATTTTGGAAGAGTCTAAACGGCAGGGCGAGGAAGATCAAGAGTTTGAAAAGCGCGTCGAGGGGAAAAAGGCGGCTGCTAAGAAGAAGGCGACGCGGCGATGTATGCATTCCCCCCCTTTTTTTTCTTTCCCCTCTCGTTCTCTCAGCCACGTTCGTTCACAGCAGCGAGGAAAAAGGGACAACAAACACAGCCTGAACCCGAATCTGAGCCTGAGCGTCCCAAACGCCGCGCCCAGACGCAAGACCGGGACGACGACGATGACGACGACGAGAACACGGGCGAGGCGCGTCCTCGACGCGGTCAGATGCGGGATGCAGACGACAACGATGACATGTACGTCTAGCGGACGAAACCATCTTGTATAATATGGCTACTTTATATTGAATCCGTGTGGTAAAACCTACAAATGACCTGTAGAATAGTATTTTTGAATAATGAGACAGGGCAAGAACGAAAGCGAATGTGCGTGAAAGTCCATCATCGTCCGCGAATCGAGATAATGAAGGCCAAAAGGGAAGGGAAGTAACAAGGAGCGTATTGGGACACGGTGTGTAATAAAAGAGATGTTGCAGATGTGACAAGAAAATAAGAGTGAATAGCGACAAGTGTGTTAATAGATTAGAAGCGTCGGTATAGGGTTTTGGCTTGCGAAACGAGCGTTACATTTAAAAAATCGTCCCCTTCATTCACCTCTTTCCACCCATGAAGCAGTAGAAACCGGAAAAAAAGGGGGATTGTGTTTAAAGAGGGACAAGCACAAGGCATGTCGCTCGAATAAACTTCCCCAAGAAAAGAGCAACGAACAAAAAAGGGTTTCGTACTCATTCTGACTTGAACCGAGCGCCACCACCACCGCCCCGCATGATGGCTTTCATAAACGCGAAAAAGCGATCAGCGTACTCGTGCGGGGGTACCGGACTGATTTTATGCTAGAGAAACCATATCAAGCAAGTCGACCCATGAAAATGGGCATCACTCACACGATCCGCTTTGAGCCCCTTCCAGAAATGCTCCAACTTCTTGACGGGCGAATAAGGCGTCAAAATATCTATGATACCCAGATAATAGAGCGTGTCCATGGGATGGTTGGCTTCGTCAGTCGCTTGCAGACCACCCTCGTCTTGATAAAAGATAAAGTATTGTCGATCGCCCATATCTTCTTCCGGCAGGTCGAGCGTATCTGAACCAAGGCGCTTCGGATCCGATTGACGCATCGCGCGCTTCATAGCAATGGCTTCAGGCGATCGTGCACCCTTGTGATGGGTGTTTTTCCGCCGGATAGTAGGTACTGAGGGCTGCGATCACGTGTTCAGGCACAAAAGCATCAGTGACGAAACAGAGTCCCCGCTTACCGAGAACACTTTGAGCGTATTACTGCGCAGATTATCCCTGTTGCCCCGCTGGACGAGGTGTATACCAACGAGTAGACTGTAATCCATCACATGCACCGTCTTCAGAAACTCCGAGTCGCGACGGAGTTGCTCGGTCAACAACGCGCGCTTTTCCGGTCCGAGTTCGAGCATCTTTCCACGGTTGATCCAGTTGAGGTCTTTGAGCACCGCACGGGGATTCTTGTGCGCCCTTTCTTCCGGATACTCTCTGCCTACGGTACTGCCCTTGAGGTCATATGTCTCGTGGATATCCTTGTGAGGCGGGAATAGGTTATTCATGATGACAAAGTGAATCTTGCGGCCCCTTGGAAGCTTGACACGATGGAGACCATAAAACCGAGACAGCAACGTATGTGGATTGCTCTTGACGTGCGCATGATATTTCCTGAGTATTGACAGGAGAAACTTGTGCTCCGAATGTCGAATGGTCTTGATGATGAACCGGTAGTCGCGCGAAAAGTAGAAGAACGAACCCGACTTGCCCGGGGAGCCAAGTTCGGAGAGGATGTATTTGGCGGTGAGGGAGAGGAGGTAATCAGCCGGATCTAGTTGGAAGTAGTCCTCGCGCAGCTCCCGAAACACCCACGGGGCATAGTCTTTAAACTTGAAATCATACTTTGCAGAGGGCGTTAGTTCATTTCCGACACTGTCGAGGACGTCAGGGAGTCGAAAACACACTGAGTAAACGCATACATATCAAAGGAATACTTGTGTCGTGCATCAAAGTCTTCGTCAACGAGCGGTCGTTTTATCTTTGCTTGGCATCGCGACACCTGGAAACGATGAGCGGCAATCTTTGGCAACGAAACAAGACGCACAGCAATGCGAATCCCGGTGAGCATGTTGTACATGAGCACATAGTTGACGTGGTCTTCGCCAATCAAGTTACCGACGAGGACCTTGTTCTCTTCGTCCCTCCCTCCCGACCCCCGCCGTCTCGACGTCGTGCGGGTCAAGGCCTCCTCGGCGACTTTTTGCGCCTTGGCCCGCTTCCTCTCGCGCCTGATCTGTTCCGCCTGCAGTTGGATGTCGTCCTCGATATCTGTGTCGAGATCATAACCGTACCCTTGCTGCGGTGCCGACCGCACCGGACGAATGTGACCTCCCGTCGTGTTCCGGCGTGCATGACGCCCGGGTGGGTTGAGATGACCGTCTGGGGACTGGGACTGGGACAAGGACGAGGCGTGACCGCGCATGTAGCGCCCGGAGACGGGGTCGGGCTCGGCGACGTCGGAGGTGCGGGGTGCACGTGTCGAGTCGGGGGAGGTGCAAGTGGAGAGCTTTGTGTCTGTGGATGCTCTGTGGGAGAGATCATGGTGGACTGAGAACGCGGAGGGTGGTGAGCGGGGGATGCGGGGGTCGACGAGGAGGGGCATGATCGTGTCGTGGTCGTCGGGGTGTTGTTTAATGCTCGCTGGTGGTGATGGGGGAGGAGGACCGACGGGAGTGATGAGAGCGACGTCGGTCGAGACGACGTGCATGACGAGATTCGATTCGAGTCTGCTCTGACATGACATGGAAAGAACAACCACTAACTTGTGGCTGTGTTCACACATAGAACGGTATACCATACACCACCGGCGCTGCCCCTGTCAAGTACAACAACTTGCACCGCTCCCGAGACCGTGCAACAGCCCGCACCACCGACGTCCCCGTCTCACGCATCCCCCCAAACCCAAGCTCATCAAACACACCCTGCGTGAACTTGTCAATGTCCCGGTCCGTCACATCCCACAGGTTGGCCACCAGCGTCGGGCTGCACAACCATCAGCTCGCTCAGTTCCATGAATTGTAAACCACCCACCATCCTGCGATCATATAATTATATGCCGTTCCCACCCTGTCAAACTCCCCCATCTCACGCAGTGCTCCCGAAGAACACCCCCAGAGCATGGTTGCCGCGCATCGCCGCAAATGTCGAATCTTGTGTGATCGCACATACTGCTCACCGCCCCCGTGCCCGAAATAGCTGCACACGTCCGTCAGCATCGCGCAGATCTCAGTCCTCCGAGGCACACTTACATCACAAGGTCTTTCCGCGACAGCGCGTTCACCATCTCCTGCTCGCTCGGCGCACGCCCAATTACCCCCTCCCACCCCAGCCCGTGCATCTCTTGCAACCACGACGAAAACCGCCCCTCCGTCCCCTTCAGGTCTCCACTCGGGTTCAGCACATAATACGTCTTCCGTCCGTCCACGCGAACCCGATCGTTGGGCACCCCATCTCCGCCACACATTTCCGCAAGACGCATCCTATCCAGCAAAAACTCCATACTCGGAATCCGACTCACGCTCTGTCCCCGCAGCACTGGCACGCTCTCCCACGGGATTCCCTGCAGCCTCCGATCCAGCACCAAAAAGGTATGACTGTCCTCGATAGGTTTCACCTCGCCCCTTTTTCTGGCCGCCGCATGTTCCTCAAGTGCACTCCGTAGATCCACCGTCACTTGATCCATGTCCACCTCCGAGATCGCAATAGGCACCCCATGCAGCTGATACAGGTCAAGCATGAAGCACACCACGTCTTCTAGTTCTTCGTCCCGGCATTTCGGCGACAGCGTCGAAAAACACGCAACCAGCGCATCATCCAATCGAACCTTGATCTTCTTCTTGTCTTGTCGCGGAAGACTCCGTTTGAACAACTTTTCGAGCCGCGTCCGCAAATCGCCGATCAGCTCGCTCGACAACCTGCTTGGTGGACTCAAAATAGTCTGAGAAAAATCAAGTCCATCAATACGACCACGATTCCGCGGAACGAACCCACCTTGAACGCCCCTAACCAGCAGAATTCGATATTTTCCAAAAGCGCTTGTAACCGCTTATCAAGCGCAGCACGTTCCGCCCACCACCCTGCTCGCCCCTCGAAATCGTCACTACGAACGTGCGCTGCGCGACGCGTCCCCTCGTCACTCAACCGCACGATCTCCCGCAGCTCCTGCAACGCGTCCTCGAGCGTTAACCGCGATTCGTCATCGCCCTCCGTATCTCGTCTCCCACCCAGTGGAACACAGAACAGGAGCGGCTGCGATGACGCCGTGTGCAAACGACTGATGAACATGCTCGATTCATCCTGCGTCAGCATGATATGGATCACCGTCCAATTGTCTGGAAGCTTGGGTGTCGTCTCTAACAGCGACGTTGGAGAGAGGACCAGGGATGTGTACTTTTCCTCTACCCCCAACCAGTATGCTCGTTGTATGTCGCTATCGTCCTCATCGTCATCGCGTCCTTGAGCTACAAGCGACCCGTCGGCCGTCATCCGTGGCCATTGTAACTCGTCCACAGCCATGTCTGCAAATTTGTGTGGGATCGCTTCCAACATCTCACGATGAAGCGTGATTGCCGCCGATGCATCTAAAAATTACACAGAAGTTGGAACGTTCCAAAGATAAAAATAACACACATACCCAACAGACGCGCTGCTAAGAGTGGTGCATCCGCGCTCACTTTACCAAGCGAGGACTGCAGCGCTCTGATCATGGCAAGCGATACAGATGCTTCACGTACGTGAGGCACCGCACCCCTCTTCCACATCAACGCCAGATCGGCCCAGAATAATTTTTCAGCATCGTCAAGCATACCCAATATATCCTGGATCCCAGGATTAAGTGAGGGTGCCTTGCCACCCGACACACCCATCGGAAGTGCGATCGCTACACACATCATGTCAACAACGCGTCCGAACGAAGTAAGCGAGACGCACTGGACTCGGTGAGTGAGCTCAAAAACATGTCTGAGCGGAATTGCTCATAAACGCTATGCAACGTCAACTTTCCCATGATGGCATGTTCCTCGCCCTGCAAAGGTCAACATCGTCTTTAGCCGTTCAATAGATCACACACCTTGATCTCTGCAGATGGCGGCAACGCCATCAATCGTTTGACCAAATCATTCAACACATTATCACCGTCGTTCCTCAGCAACCAAACTACCAACGCGAATGAGGAGGGCACGGGAATACCAACGCAGGACTCACTGTGTCGACGAAGAATGGTAGACAATAATCTGGGTACGACCATACCTTGTCCAGCATTCACCACTACGCCCATCGGCGACGGTTCCAGACTCGACTTGCGTCGCCTATACAAACATCAATCATCAGTTCACCTCGACCACGCTGACGATCTGGAAACCCACCCTCCATCAAACGACACGATCCGTCTCTCCAGCTCATCCAACATGGTCCACGCCCGCTCATAATGTTCTCTCGCATCTCCTTGCACTACCTCTTCTTTTTCCTCACACAATACCCCCCTGAGTCTTTGTGCATCCGCCGCATCGATCCCTAACACACCACTCAAGAGACCCCCAGCCTTCTCGAGCGCCTCCCAGCCTTCGCCCAGCGCACCCTGCTCCAAAAGAATCTCCCCGCGCATAATACACGCACGCGCAACCACCGCCGGCGCACGTGTGCTCTCTGCGAGATCGAGCACCTGTTGTATGAAATAGAGCGCCTCGCGCGGCGACCCACGCACGTGGTACGCATGTGCGAGCGAAAAGAGCGTCGACACGAGGTGCGAGAGGAGCCGCCACGAGAGCGCGTCGGTTGGTGTCGGTTTCGCACGTGAGGGCGGTTGATCGTGATTCTGGCTGGCATTGCTGGGGACCTCGAACGGGTTCGAGCTCTCCTCGGCCTGTTTCGGCGTGCCACTGGTGGGCGGGGCGAGACGTGAGAGTGCATCGACGGCACGGTTCCAAAGCCGTAGGGACTGGAGCATGCTGCATAGCGCGCCCACGACATTGTCCTGGAGAGAGATACATCAATAACTTGCAAAGGAAGCTTCACACGAGCTCATCACCTTGGCGTATTGAACGGCAGCAAAGACGCGACATGCCAACGCCGCGCGCTCCAGTCGTTCCACGCGCACTCGGATACGCTTTGCAGTCGGCATCGTCTTGTCCTCGACGACCACCGTAGCCTCTATACGCAGAGCATCATGATAGGCACTCGCGCTGCAACCTAGGTTAAGTCGCGATTCGCTTCAGTGTCACGCCCGCGTACGCACCTCGCTAGAACATTGCCCCCAAGCGCGAGTACCTCGGCGCGCCCTAGTAAATACTGCAGATGTACCTCCTCAGGCACGTCGCCTGCCTTGAGCACGCTGGCGCACTTGTTGAACAATGTACTCGCACGTTTCGATTTCCCAAGCTTTATGTACTCGTGACCCAAATCGACGCAAATCACGGAATACGCTGTAATCAGAAAATACGTCAGGAGTAGGGATCATAAGTAAATAATATATACCTTGTACTGAATCAGGGACCTGGGATTCACAGAGTCGCTTGAGTATCTCGAGGAGTTTCACCTTGAGCACGATGAGACCCAACAATCCGAGCAAGTGAACGTTCATTTCTAAAAATACCGCATATCAGTCGGCATCTCAACAAAATTGAACAAAAAGGGCCTACGGATCAGTCCTAGAATTGGTTGGAGATGAAAAGTGATCGCCGCTTTCTTGGTTACGGGGATATCACCAGCCGTTGGCCCCCTGGTGTTCGTGGAGACCACGCGAAGGGCTATCCAAGCAAACATCAGCGGATCCACATCGTTTCACGCAATCCCAATCACCTTTGCGGGGATGTGTTGCCGCGTTCTTGACAGTACCATTCATAGCCGAGCGACCCCCTTTCGAGGACCCGTTATTCGCTGCTTTCGCTTTCCCCTTGGGACTCGGTTCCATAACTTTGCACTCCGGCCCGGAAAATAGACTCCCGAGGACATCGTAAGCCGCTTCGACGTGCGTCGCGACCGCGTTCACCACCCCCACCCCTGCGGGCGACCGACGGTGCGCGTGCAGCGCCAACCACATATGCGCACTCGCTCGGAGCTGCGGAACGAGGCTCGCAAGACAATCCGAGTCTGGCATCTAACCAGCACGCGTAAGCAGAAAACCCGACAGGCACATGCAGAGAAATACATACCTCCCGTGCAAGCAACGCGAGCGCCTCTTGGCCCATCCGGTCCACGTCCATCTGCGTCGACTCGCTCAGTCCATCGCGCCAAGAAACTCCAAGCGCCGTGATTAGTACCCGCGCGCGTTGCACCGGCGCACAACTGGCATCGTATACGGAAAGCAGATCCTCCAAAATACGATCCATTGCCTCGCGCGCACCATCCTTGTGTCCTAAACTTTCCAGCGTGGCCAATTGGCGCATAAGAATCGCACCTGCGATCCCTGTCCTTGAGCGGCCGTCCGTGGGGAACGTCGATATCGGGTGTGAGCCAATTTCGGGATGTGCATGAGGGAGGCGTCGCAATGTGATTTCTGCTGGAGGGAGAAAAAGCTCGCAGGTCGCGGTGTACGTGAGTCTCTCGATAATAGACGAGAGCTGCTTCACAGGAAGTGGGGCACTGGGTGCAAACGGATCGAGGGAAGGAAGGATTGAGAGATAATGCGTAAAAGGAAACATCCAGACGCTCTCTACCAAACATTCATAGGCAAGCTACTCGACGGACGGTCGTATGAGCAACCAAAGTACGGGTAAAATCAAACACACACCTTTCTGTCCCCGATTTTGGAATGACACACCCCCAGAAGCTCGTATCTTCGGAATAATTGCTCTTCGAGTTGTTGTCGCCCTTCCTTTTCTCGATCGCTCTTGTCGTCCGTACACGCGTTGCTATACATTCTCAACACGTTTCTCCCGAGGATGCATCCCTCCTTGAGAAATCGGACAGCTCCACCAAGACGACCTGCCGCATACAGTATCCCACCGAGGTTATGAAAGGTGCCAGAAATACATCGGAGGAGTGTTGCCGCATCGCCTGTGTCTATTATCCCAGTCAACGTCGAATTAACAGCAGATACAGCATGCTGAAGGTAGGACAGCGCCGGCGTGTAGCTGTCGACGTCAGCAGGATGGAGTCGGGAGCGTGCAAGGGAAAAATATACGTCGACAAGAGACGTCAGCGTGCCCTTCGTATCTATGCGTTTCAGAACGCAAGTTCCGTCCTGAGGGAGAATTTACAGATCAACAGAGCGAACAGAACGGAGACGGCGTTTGACCTGTGTCAGACTCCCTTCGAGGGCGGCTGCTATAGCCTCCAATAGGGACATTGCGGCATGTCGCGAGCCTTGGTTCTCATCTTTCGGAGCATCCAGGACTCGAAGTCCAGCACGTCGCAATCGCTCCAATGCGCGTTCCACTTTACCACGTGCCCGTAGTAGCTCTCCATTCGCGGAGTTTGGCGCCAGTGATGCCTGTGATGAGTCCACAGAAATTAAAGAATCGAGGTTCGACACGAGTCTGCAGTAACGACGGACTGCCTCTGTTGCTTCCCTTGCATGCCTCGCAACTTCTGAACCTTTAAATGATGAGATAAACATCTACGAAAACTAAGATAAAACTTTACCTTCGCTGTCGAAGCTCGCTGTCGTTTTGATGAAAATCCCGCAACATTGCGAGCACTCTACCAACAGGTCATCTTTGGTACTTGGGTCGGATGTCATCTCTGCGCTCTTTATATCTGTAGATTCAGCAAGTGTAAGCCCTCCAATCCGATTCGCAAGGCTATCGATTGAATTGGAAGATGAGAGATGGGAACGAGAAGATGACGATGGGCAAGGTGTTCCCATGAGTGCCGATATGTGATCCAGGATAGATATATCACCCTGCAATCAGCCAACTTGAACGGGGTGGAAGGCGAATGATTCAAGTATGACACACCTTTTTAGCGAAACTCATCCATATCTCGCACATTTGAACAAAGGATCGACCTTCCAGGAATGAGCGTTGGTGAAGACTCTGCGCAAGCCTTACCACCTCAGATAAACTGCGGGAGACACGCGCAGCAAGGACCGATTCCCTCTCTTCTTCGGCGGATTTTGACGAAAAGGATCGAGCGTAAGAGAGACACGCTTTATGCACCTGATCCCAGAAGGTAGCAGACTTGACGGTCCCAGGCGATGTATACAGTAGGCACGAGAGGGCATACATACGGAGGTGGAATATGGATTCGGGTTCTGCACTCGACTTGCTACCGGAAGAGAGTGTGGTACACACTTTATTGATAAAGGTGTATGCTTTGGTGAGGAGTGCATCCCTTGTCTTTGATGGAATGTTATCGCGTTCCATGCTTGGAGCCCAGGCGAGCAAAGAATGTGATTGTTGAAGTGTGACGGCGAGAGCATCGGCTGAAAGGGAAGGGAAGGGACGCAGGAGGAGGGATAGAAGAACATTCAGTGCATGCGTTACGGAGGTGATCAATAAAATGAGTACAGTTGGGTCGTCAGTGGTCGGACGGGGAAGTGAAAGCAGGTGCAAGGGTGGTGGACTTTCAGTACCAGGTTGTCCAGTAGCTGCGATGCACAGTAAACGTGGGTGCATACCATTGAGGAATTGGATCGCTTCCTCGTACTAGAAACAAATTTGTCGTTATCGCGGACGATAAGTGGTTTAGCACGTACCAACTCGAGCATAATCAGCTTGCCAGTGATACTACAAGCTGCTCGTTCGACATCCAGATCATCAGGAGTGATTTCTCTGAGCCTCCCCAACGCTTTCTTCGCGCTTCTAGTCGCATCGACCACCTTGCTCGCGTCTGCGTTCGCACTCTTTTCCTCGGGGGTAAATTTCCACCCAGATTGAGAGACGGCGGACAATGTCTGCAATGAAAGATTGACCATACGCATGCAGCTAGTTCTTTCGTCCTGCGTTGTGGGCAGTGATGGCCCTACCCCGGATAGCTGTTTTGCTGAGGATTTCGACACAAATTTCGTGGCTGGATTGTCTGTTGTTGTCGTAGCCTTTGTTCGTGTCGTTCTGCGCGTTAAATTCGCGCTCTTCGTGGGTGGCATGAGGGTGCTAGAAACTGAGTGTGTATGTAGAAGAATGTCAAGAGACACGCGACGCGTGTAGTCACGTGAACAAAGACTATGGATGTGACATCACGCTTCGTAAGTGTCACGGACTAGGATAACCAACCATTACCATTGATGATATCACTAGTAACCATGTATCTGTGTAGAACACAACCCACAGATTCATAGTTCGTGTAGCATACACCCACACCATGACGCCAGGAACTCAACTTGTCAGTGTGTAATCCGAATCATTCTCATAAACGTGGACATGGCCCCAATTTGATGTCGGCGAGCACCAGTCTAGTACTCCAGTCTCCTCGAGTCAAGCTTCAGCCAGGCCATCCAACTTGAAGGGCGAGACATGGACCCGGTGAAAAAATAGATTGTCCTCGTACTATTATGTAGCATACCATACTCTAAGTAGCTGATCGTACACCAGATCCAAGATAATGACGTGGTGATATCTGACGATATAATCTATTCATCATCCTATTGCAAGGGGTATCCTCTCAGAGCTTTCCCTCCTCGGTATATTTCACAGTGCCATCCGCAAAAGCCCAGTCGTTGTAACCAAGCGGTGTCAGGTTTCCTGGAAGGTAGTACTTGGACCGGTCCGAAGGCGTCAGGGCCAAATCCTTTTCCAACCGAATCGCGAGATCAGGCTGCAAATCAAGTCGCATGACCAAAAGCAGTAGTACAAAAACGGCGAATACACTCACGTTTGATATATAGTTTCGTCCAAATGCGACCAACCCTCCCTTTTCTTCCGCGGTGTGCAATGCTGTGTCACGGGTATGTCCACCGGCTGATATGAATACTCTATCTTTACCACCTTTACCACCATTCCATATCTCTCGCAAGAAGTCATTGGCACCTTCGGTCGACTCTGCACCCGGTTGCACGCGATCCTCGATGACATGGAGATATGCCAAGGTGGGATGCTTATCACGAAGGGCAGTAGCAAGGTATGCAAAGGTGGGTCGCGGTTCCGGCATCTTCATGTCTACATTCACGAGATATGAACATGCCATCACATCCAGCTGAAAGAACTCTCACCTTGAGATGTGTTCCAAGGACTGATACGAAGACCAACGCGGTCTGCGCCGACCGCACCGACGACGGCGTCGACGACTTCTCTCGCAAAGCGTGTCCGACCCTCTTCGTCGCCTCCCCATTTGTCTGTGCGTGTGTTGGAGACAGACTGCAGGAACTGATCCACGAGGTAACCATTCGCGCCATGTATCTCCACCCCATCAAATCCAGCCTTGTATACAGCGTTGTACGCTGCTTTGGCATACGCGGCAATATAAGTCTGAATCTCGTCTTCGGTCAATGCGCGAGGTGGCTTCGACCGACCAGTCATTGGGATGGGTGACGCAGAAACATATGGTGAAGGTGGATCCTGTTTCTCGAGGACGTCTATCTCGGCGGTGCGACCCAGCGCCCACAGCTGAAGGAAGATGAACGATTTCTTGGCATGCACAGCGTCCGTAACCTACAAGCAAGGACAGATTATGAGACGAAATTCGGAATGGACAACATCAATACTATACCTTCTTCCAACCTTGAATCTGTGCATCGGTATAGATGCCAGGGACGTGTGCGTATCCTCCCGCATCGTGCGAGATCAAGGTGGCTTCTGTGATAAGAAAGCTCCCTGGTTTGGAACCACGCTGAGCATAATAGGAAGGTTGTTGAGGCCCAGGAGCATGAGAGGCATGTGCTCGGAAGCGAGTCAATGGGGCAAGTACGACGCGATGTTGGAGAGGTATCTGGCCGAGCTTGATCGGCCTGAAGAGCGCGGGGGTCTGTTTAGACTGTGTCAAACCCATGGCGTGCGGATGAGAAGACTAGTGATACCGTTTGAGATGCATCCCTGCTCTGTTTTATAGTTGTCGGTCAATACCAAAGTAGATATGCCTTGATGGATGGAAATTTGTAAGGTGCTTGGTCAGGTGCTTGGTCATCATAGTCATGCCATCGAGGACAAGCCTGGGATGACGTGTCATGGGCGATCTCGCGACACGCCCTCACCTCACCTCCACGTCGTCCGCCCTCTTTCAACCTCTTTTTCGTGTGTCCTCGTTGTGTACTACAATCCACCCGTTTGACAACGATGACAACAACGTGTCGACCCCTGTCCTCTCATTCCACTTTGTCCATGTCTTTGCATAACATACAAACCATGTTCGTCCTCGTACCACCCCATAGTCTCTGTCGACATCCGACAGAATCGCCGGTTTAGCCGATTGACCAAACTACATGGCCCGTAAGTATCTCGACGACGAGATAGCCCACGTGGACTTTGTGTTTTATTACCTCTGGCGCCATCCAAAACGGTGATCGATGCAGCAACTCGTGGGGATGGTAGTTGAGGTCCTGGAGATTCTGGCACACGAAATTCTTGACCAGAGGCTTTTTGAACGTGCCATAGTTGCGCAGGAGCGCTATCACGCGTCACGGATGTAATAGATGAATCGTCTGCGGCAGAACGTTGTGATCCCTGAACCAAAATGTATATATTCCGATACGGTCGAGGTGGTGGACCAAAGGTCCCATGTGAACCGTGTTCTTGTTCCTCCTCGTTGTCGTATTCGTACAATCTCGCTCGATCCATCATCCTTGCCCATCTTCTGCGCTGCCTCGTCGTACGCACGCTCGACCTCGAAGCTTGAGCTCCCTCGAGTTCGATCTGGGTGAACACTCACGCGCTGCGGCTCAGCTCTCGTAGGACACTTTCGTGGATGCCTCGTTCAAGTTCCTTTTCCATTGATTTGGGTGTATAGCCACCCCACTCACAAGTTCACACATACCACTGCATACACGATGGTCGATTCCGCATCGGGAGCAGAGCAATGTTGGTTGATATGTTTTCACCCATTTCCTATAGCTCATCCACCCTGTCGATCAGCCCTTCTCAACCAGGCACTCGAGCCTGCCAAAATGGATCCCTCTGGGCGAAAACCATGTCTAAAAGGCACACGTCGAGAGTTCATCGATCCCATTCTCAGTTGGGCCAACGGCACATCCTCCGACACCACCAACATCCGCTGGCTTTGCGGTGATGCAGGCTTAGGGAAGAGTGCCATTGCCAACTCGGTGGCCGAGGAACGTCGAGGACCCATTGTATACCTGTTCTTCGATAGGAATGACCCGACTTCGAGTCATCCTAGTCTCGTCATCCGCACCCTTGCCTATAAACTCGCTACGATCAACTCTACTATTCAAGTTCCTATTCTTGAAGCTATCGAGCAGAATCCTCGAATAGCCACCGAATCCCTTCAGACCCAGTTCACAAATCTTCTTCGATCGCCTTTGATCGCATGTCAACATAGACTCGGTTCCCCTCTCCTCATCATCCTTGACGCTTTCGACGAATGCGGAGACGCTACAACCCGTAGAGTCCTCGTGGATCTTATAGCGACGAAATTCACCTCGCTTCCTTCCTCGCTCAAATTTCTGATCACTAGTCGTCGCGAATTGGATATCGAAAAGCCATTCACGACATCCCCAAGTGATAATCGCATCAATCGGGTCGAACTTTTAGCATCCAAGAGCATCATGGATGTGCTCAAATTCCTATACCACGCCATGGGTAGAATCCGTGAGGCACGCCCCAGCTGTAGGCTGCGATATACTTGGCCGGGAAGTCCAACAATGCTCAAACTCTCACGTTACATGGAGGGGGTGTTCATTTTGGCATCAACAGTGGCATCGTTCGTTGAAAATTCATATCATCCGCAAACTAGCCTTGAGTATCTGCTATTGTCGGATAGCGACGACAGCATTGAAAGGCTGCATGGTCTATTCGCTACCGTTCTGGAATCAAGTGGCGATTGGAAGGATCCCCGGTTTATTGACGAGTACCGGGCCGTTGTCGGTGCTGTCGTTGTTGGCCAGGTACCAATGACCATCATAGCCCTCGATCAACTTCTAGGATTGAAACGTTCATCATCCACAATCCTTTCATCTCTTCGCTTCCTCCTTCGGTACAATGAAACTCAGCCAATCAGGACACTCCACGCTTCCATTGCCGACTATCTCACAGACCTGAAGCGCTGTGGGAGCAAGCCGTGGTACATCAATATATCGGATCGGCATCAATTTCTGGCCTGTTGCTGCTTGCGGCTGATGAGAGATCAACTGCATTTCAACATGTGCGGTCTTGAGACATCTTATTTATTAAATAAGCATGTCTTTGGCCTACATGAACGTGTTCGGAAGACCATCCCGGAGTCCCTCAGATACGCTTGTCAGCATTTCACGACTCATATCCATCTCTCAAACACTAAACCGTCAGACTTTCACGGGCACTCCGATCTCGAGTCCTTCATGTGTTCTAGGATTCTGTTTTGGTTGGAGGCACTCAGTTTGGTGGATGAAACCCAAGTGGCGATGCCAGCGATGGAAATACTCGAAGAGTGGTATCGGGTGCGTGAGTCTCTGGTATCATTTTCTTTTGTAAACTGAGGACGAAATAGAACAGCAATAATAAATTGGCAGATCTAGCATATGAAATGGTCAAGTTTATGGCTGTTTTTCGGGGACCGATTTCTCAGAGTGCACCCCACCTGTATATCTCTGCGGTACCGATGTGGCCAGAGAGATCGCATATTCGACAAATGTACGGTCACAAACTCGGGAAGATGGTTCGAGCGAAAAAAGGGGGTTTTGAACACATGCCATCGTTGCAATGCGTTATGAGAGGGCACAGTGGTTCGGTCAGATCGGTCGGGTTTGCACCTGATGGAAAGCGCGTCGTCTCCGGGTCGAACGACAACACAGTCCGCATATGGGATGCCGAGACAGGCTCGGTCGTCGCTGAGCCCTTCGAAGGACACACTGATACGGTCAGATCAGTGGGGTTTTCACCTGATGGAAAGCGCGTCGTCTCCGGATCTGACGACAACACGGTCCGCATTTGGGATGCCGAGACAGGCTCTGTCGTCGCTGGGCCCTTCCAGGGACACACTTCAAGGGTCACATCAGTTGGGTTTTCGCCTGATGGAAAGCGCGTCGTCTCCGGGTCTGACGACAACACGGTCCGCATTTGGGATACCGAGACAGGCTCTGTCGTCGCTGGGCCCTTCGAGGGATGCACTTCTTGGGTCACATCAGTCGAGTTTGCACCTGATGGAAAGTGCGTCGTCTCCGGGTCTTATGACAAGACAGTCCGCATATGGGATGCCAAGACAGGCTCTGTCGTCGCTGGGCCCTTCGAAGGACACGCTTCTTGCGTCACATCAGTCGGGTTTTCACCTGATGGAAAACGCGTCGTCTCCGGGTCTGACGACAACACGGTGCGCATTTGGGATGCCGAGACAAGCTCAGTCCAGCCTGCGCCATTCGGCGCCCATGGTCCTCAATGTCTAGCGTCCTCAGCACACGGCTTCACTTCTCACTGTGATTACGTCGATGCATGTATGTGGACACTCGGCGATGATGGTTGGCTGCGAAGTTCTTCTGGTTCCCTCCTTCTTTGGATCCCACCTTACTATCCAAAGTCTGCTGTCTGCTTGCCCCCCGCAACCGTGGTTATCGGTGTTCAAAGAGTGCAATTTGATCTGAGTTGTTTTGTGCATGGGGAGCAGTGGACAATGTCTTTTGACGGCACGCTCTGAATCTCGGCTAATTTCCTGTATGATTGCTAGTAGCATTTTATGTCAACATCTGCGCATCTGATAATTGAACCACAAAGGACCTGAACCATCAGAATGGCATCACTTGGATCGCGTTCGCTGCAATATTTGCCATCGTTGAAAAAGATGTCGGCTATCTCTGAAGCAGGTCTTGGGGTAGCCATCGCCACAGACGGTGTCGTATATACATATATACCAGTCCCCTCCAATGTCCATATCGGTTCACCACACCGTCATGGCACCACATCATCCTGGAGATCATTATTTGTTACGAACCCATTTAAGTAAGCCCATTCCGTCCGTACGCGTCATCATCGGTCATCCCTCTTCCTCATTGTGCGAGTCGCCAACATGAACTTCCCGTCACGCGTCACGGATCTACTTGAAGCATTCGAGAAAAAGTCGTCGAAGGAATCTGAGGCTTGGTTAGAGGGGGTATGATGGGGCGTGGAAGGACTTACAGGGGCACTGGACGATGTTGGGGCGGGCAGATCCTTCACCAGATCACAATCTCGCACTCGAGTGCATTGAGCATGCTCTTTTTTTTTTTGCGCTCCCGTGACTGGAGCGCACCATCCATACCGCTCACAGTGCGTGCCACGCTGCGCTTCGTTGAATGCTACTTCGCCTGGCAGCTTTCGCCCCACATCTATGCCATGCATTTTCTGACAACGGTGGTATCTGTGCAACGCGACGCGCTTTGGGGGTGCATCCCGCTTCAACTGTGATCGTGCGAGTGTGGCACTCCACAAACCCTAAACGCAACGAGTGCTGATGTGAAGCTCGGGAAACACTGAAGACAGGGTGCACATTCGCGCCGTTCGAAAGTAGAGTGGCGCACGTCTCATGGGAGAGCTTCAGATCGTTGTCGAGACACTGGCAGCGAGTAGAGGCGGCAGCAGCCAACGGATAGGCAAGCAAATGGAGGCAACGACCGAACCACCAAAAGCAGGGGGATCGAGGCTGACGGTCATCTTGCAGCAAATACCTCAGATCCTAACGTGACGGTCATTCGAACGCAGAGTGGGGCACGCATCGAGTGGAGGAGAACCTGAGAATGTCATCCCAACACCACGAGAAATCTGCGACGACGATAACGCAGGCGATATTGTTTCCAAACCAATTTAAAGGACATCAGCGCAGTAGGTGCCGCCCCAACGGCCTCAGGACGTCGCTCGCGAGAAGTGAGATGGTCGGACATTGACTGATGATGCTGTCGCAGACAGCTCACCAGACGATGTCCATCCTCCAGGAGGGCACTCAGGTCACGGTGGCACACCAACCATCGATACCAACCAGCCAGACGATGATAGTTCGAAACGAGCCGTCATCCAGACGCACCCACAGAGCCCTGTGACGCAGCGAAATGCACAAGAGAGGGGGTGAAGAGGTGACGCCAGCATTCTTCTCTGGAGCACTTCAAGGGAATATTTCCTCCTGCAATTCATGTCATATTCAATACTCTATCCCGTGTCCGAAGCTTGCGGAGCGCTTGTATGTAGTAGCATTGGCTCATCACTGGAAACTTCGATTCCCGGTGTGAATTATATAAATCTGTACCATCTCATTCTGGCTTGTAGATGTATGCTACGTTGTATACGGCCGTACTAGGTATATATCGACGGGATCACAGAGTAGAACGGGTGCCCTTGTCTCCCCCTCAAGGTAAGTTTATTGATTTTTGGTGGTCCAATCCAAGAAACGCAGTGGGATGAAAAGCGCGCAGCATACTGAGTAAAAAACGCCGCTGAGCAAGACTGCGTAGCGCGTGACACAAAGAATGCGGTGGGTTTAAAATCGCGCAGCGCGGTAAGGACTGAAAGCCGGGGCGTCACAGTCCCATGCTTTGTTCCAAACTTGTGCCTGCGCAGTAGGAATCACGAAACCTAAAAACTCAAAATTACTTAAATATATACTAGTAATTGGACGATACTTAGTCGGTCATAGCCAACGTCTGGATAATCATACTACTTGAAGATATAACAACTCACAACTAAGATGGGAAGCCTAAGTGCGGCGCTGGGTAATGGCCACAGACACTCGGAAACGGCCGCCCCACCGGGCTCAAAAAATCGTATAAATGGGATAGGAAAAAAGAACTGAAGGACTATCAACCAATGCCGGCCCGGGTAGAACTTATTTTGACGGTACCACCGTGCTATGTGATGTCATTGATGGGGCACCACAACGCGCAGTCATCCTTCTTACTTTGTAAGATGTATATGGAGGCAGGGCAACTCTCAACTCTAAATTTAAACCACGCTCACATACCCTCGCCATATTTCATCATCATCGCTCTAAGATGTGCCTCATCCTCGATGCGTGGAGTAAAACAAGCATCAAACGGTTTGGGATGTGCGGCGACACCGTCAACGAAGCCATTGTCAAGACTGTTATCGATAGGCGAGTTCGGATCTTGCGTGATACGGAAAGACCATAGCAGAAGAGCAGCATTGATAAAGATGGATCGGTTTCCCAGATGTTGTCCAGGGCAAATCCTATCCAAGCGATTGCTTAGCAGCGGCAAAAGTAAGTTCAGTAAAGCAAGCTTACCGTCGACCAAATCCGAAGCTGGGAAACTTCAGATCACCACGGACTCGTCCTTCACTGTTTAACCATCTCTGTGGATCGAACTTGTCTGGATTGGGGTAAACCTCTGGATCACGAGAAATAGACCTAGTTATGGTATTGAGCAATCTCGTAGACATCGCCTTCGAACGTGACGCCTACCAGTGGTTCCCGAAAACAATGGCACCTTTAGGGATACAGAAGTCCTTCTACAAGGAATTGAGTGATCTCATTCGGAAATATATAGTTGCACACTCACATAGGTGATGTCCGATAATGCACGATGAGCAAGGCCTGTAACTGCATCAAAACCTGTGACGCTTTTGAAATTCAAGCGACGTACCCAATGTGTTCACTGGCCGCCAGCGGAGACATTCAAGGATGAATGCCTGAAGTTGAGGAAGACTATTGTAGTCATCAAAGGTAGGGGCTAAGCAAACACAATTAGCCCTTCCAGCTCGAGTGCATGGAAGATGCATACCTCTGTCACGTCCAATGATGTTGTCCAGCTCATCCTGTACAATATTCTGAGCCTCGGAGTGACAAGCAGCAGACATAATAAGGATCATGATCGCGACTGAAGTCTATTTCATAGGGTAAGTGCAACATCATTCTATGGTTCTACTTGATGACGTACAGTGTCTGAACCAGCGCCAAAGAGGCCACCTGCTAGATAGGCCATTTCTTCATATGAAAGCTTGTGTGTGTCTTGGTTTTCGAGGAGATATCTGGCAAAGGAAGGGCCAGCTTCACCCTCGTTCTGAAAACGCGTCGGTGAGATTACAAAAATGGATAGCGTAATGCGAGGGTTGTTATTTACCAACTCCCGGGACACACGAGCCAGTTGGTTATGGAACAGTTTTGATTCTTCTTGGCGCCAAACCTCGATTTGGCTCGCGTAGAATGGAACATACTTCAAAATGGGATACCGCTCGACCAACATTGCATCAGGACGCATAAGCATCTGGAAGCGCTTCAACATCCTGTGGATCGTAACAATCTCAGGAGCGTTGGTTTCTGTAGGGGTAGATTTTCCATAGGTGACACGCAGAATGACGGAGGCTGCATATCGTCTGGCATGGGCTTGGTGATGCTTGGGGTCATTGAGAATGTCAAATATGACGTTCCGAGCAGCGAGCATCTGAATCGGACCATATGACTCTACAGCCTTTGCTTGGAGATGTGTATGCGCAGCCCTGCATGGAATATTAGTTGTTTTTTAAAGCGTGGGAAGGAAAAATGGGTCACCTCCGAAGCCTTCGGAACTGCTCACCAGCAGGGGCGAGGATCATCCGTAATCCACGTGATAACATTTCACCGGCTGCAACTGCGCGAGGGCGATCAGCAAGGAGCCCACTATCTTTCTCCAGAATGTCAGCCGACTCCTATTGTCCAGTTTGAATAATAAGTTTTAGGCAGGAACGACGACGCTTATAGTTTACCTTGTATCGCCCAATGATAATCATGATCTTGGGACCAATGCGCAGCGAGATGACAGGACCATATTGGTTGATCCATTCAGCAAACTGTTGCGATTGACTGGTAATAAAGTTGGATCAACCGAAGGCCAGGAGATCAGCGAGATGTACGTACTTGGCTCTTGGGATTGTATTTCCAAACAGCCAATGTCTAGGAGGACCGGGTGGTAGGGGGGGGCGACCCTTGCGCTTCAAGCTTGCACGAATGACAATGCTGGCAAGTACTATGGCAACAAGGATGGCAGAGGCCTTGACTTGAAAACCCAGGGGAGAGATCAGTTGAGACATGGTTGCTAAATAACACGGGACAGTGTGAATAGACGGAAAGAAAGCCACACACTCGATTGATATTTAAATGGAAGCGACCAAAGCTAACGGCAAGCATGGGCACCCCCTTTTACCTTAGTCCGTATGACCCTACACAGGATTCTTGTATCCTGAAGGGACAGAAATGATTCAAAAAAAAGGACCGGAAGACTGGAATTGACCGGTTAGCTGTACTCGTCACAGTATTCAAGTCATGCGGCGCAGCTACGTTTCTAAATGAGCAGAAAGACTAGAAGAACATTTGTAAGTATTCGGAAGAACTATACGTGAGAGATCACTGCATGGCAGAGATTAGAGGACTGGATTCGACCAAATGGCTAGCAAGATGAGATCGGGCGGAAAACGATGTCAAAATATGTTCGTAAGAATACCTTATGTGTCGATCAGTGGGCAATATGCCAGCGGAAGGAGGTTGGCAGGTGTGATAGCGGCACATGCGTAATGCATGAGTAAGACGAACGCTGGTGGAGCGACCGCTAATGAATCAACTTAATTAAGCGCAGTCGTGAAATGCCTTAACTATAAGGGTATAGTCGTCTAATCGGCTGAACTTCTGCGCTAGTATGAATGATGTGCATAAAAAGGGTCGACCACTGCGCGCCTTACTTGTGTTTCAAGTCTCATAGGAAATTTTAAAGTTGGGGAATCCGACCATCCGGAGACGTTGACATGCGTGATTATAACATGTCTGCCAGATACTGCTTGGCTATCCCGAGCCAACACCTTTCTGCATCAGGATAGGGATAGCGAGTAGCGATGACTTGTCGGCAATAATTCAAGTCAACGTACTGACAAACACAGATCAACAACTTTCAATCACGTGACTGAGATCGACTCAGGTTGCGAGTCGTGATACGCACTTGGACACGTTAACATGGTCGTATTGGCTGCGTCGATATGCACCAAGGGCGGCAAAGGTTAGCTCTCAACTTTTTAACCGTTCTGAATCTTTTTTTCGACGACATCTTACAGCTGTCCTTTCGCGACAATTTCATCCGATGACACGAACAAGAATCGAATCTCTGCTCGCATCCTTCCCGAAGCTCATTCCTGCCAATAGCCAACACACATCCGTAGAAACCGCACAAGTCCGCTATGTATACCAACCGCTCGAAGAGCTCTACATCCTCCTCATCACCAACAAGGCGTCCAACATCCTCCAGGACATCGACACGTTGCACCTCTTTGCCCGCGTCGTCTCTGATATGTGCAAGAGCGTGGATGAGCGTGAAATTCAGCGACAGTCGTTCGAGTTATTGGGCGCCTTCGACGAGATCGTCAGCTTGGGTTATCGGGAACACGTCAACCTCATGCAAGTACGGAGCGTACTCGAGATGGAGTCTCACGAAGAGAAAATCCAAGAGATCATTGCCCGGGTGGGTGCACATTCTTCCTCCTTCGTAAAAAACGCTCATTGCCGGTCCCCAGAACAAGGAAGCCGAGGCAAAAGAGGAACTCAAGCGCCGCGCCCGTCAACTTGAAATGCAGCGCCGCGAACAGCAAAAGCGTGCTGCTACACTCGGGGGTGGTTCATACCTCGGTGGTGGTGCATCGGGCTACTCCCCCGTCTCGCGATACGACGCGCCTGATACTCCCGCTGCGCGTACCGCATCACCTGCTCCTGCAACGACATCTCGCCCGCCTCAATTCAAAACCGGTGGCATGAAACTCGGCAGTAAGAAAACGAGACAAGCAGAATTGCTGGACGCTCTCGGAAGTGAAGTCCTCACCGTCGAGGACATGTCTTCCCCTCCCACACCCGTCCCTGTCGAACCCCCTACCCAAACTCAGAAAGATGCCCGGGGAAGTATCCCTTCCGTTACCCCTGAGAGGCAAGTTCTCTCTTATTTATTTAGGCTCATCCTTATTTTTGGCAGTGTACATATCGTCATCAAGGAAACCATCTCTGTCTCGCTCCTGCGCGAAGGCGGCGTCAAATCTATGGAGATCAAAGGTGATATGAACCTTCAAGTCGCCGATCCGTCGAATGCACACATCAAACTTGCCCTCGCGCCTTTTTCGACTGACCTCGGGTCCGATCTCCAATTCAAACAACACCCCCACGTCGCCAAGTTCGCACCGAACCAAGAAAAGGTCATTGCTCTCAAAGACCCCTCGAGGGCGTTCCCAGTCGGTCAAGCGCTTGCCGTGCTCAAGTGGCGCTATACCGGCCAAGACGAGAGCTATGTCCCTCTCTCAAGTATGAGTTTTTCTACTCTCCAAAAACATAGATGACTAACGTCTCCCAGTCAACTGCTGGCCGTCCCCATCGAACGACGGTAGATGCGACGTCAACATTGAATACGAACTCGAACACGACCACATCACGCTCTACGACGTCATCATCTCCATACCCCTCCCAACAGGCTCTTACCCGACCGTCTCAGACGGCTCCAACTGGACACTCAATTCGTCCAGACACGCCCTCGACTGGTCTATCCCCAAGATCTCGGTCGACGAACGGTCGGGTACGTTTGAGTTTAGTGTCGACGGGGATGACGCGGGCATGTTCTTCCCTGTCAAGGTCGGGTTTGTCGCTCAGGGGAGTTTACCTGGTATTGGGGTGGCGAGCGTGACAAGAGTGAATGGGGGAGAAGAGGTAGTGTTTTCATCGGATGAGGTGGTGAGTGTGGAGGAGTATCTCGTGTTGTGATCTGTTTGCATGGCTTCGGCTTCCACAAGATACTTTTGTAGATGAATTCCGAATCCATCAGAAATAAGGGGACGAGTCGACTAAACCAATGTCAATAGCGATAGCTATAAAACGAACGAATGTCTTAAAAGTCAGCACTCTCTGGCCAACCACCTGATCCCACTCGGGTACTCCGAGGCGCTGAACTTGAACATGCACGCCAGTACGTGAACGCAAGTGTCCATCACTACCGACGCGTACATGTTTATTCAGTCATTCCACCCCCATTGTCCGAAAACACGATCGTGCTCACAGACATCCTGTGCGTTCGCCTAATCGCAGGCGTATAAACTTAAGTTGGCACTTTCAGCCCCGGGTCTTCCTTTCCCCTCACTAAGCCCACATGATGAGTCAACCGCTTCGCATGACATTCGTTTCCTTATCGTGACAGAAGAACCGTGGGGCAATGCAAATACTAGTGCCGCCCATTTGCAAGTCGACGTAAAGCTTAGATCATCAGAGAAGCTAAGTAATTGACGTAAGCTGCGGTAAGCGAACCCGTGTTTCAAGTTTGCTCTTGGATCCAACTTGAACGAAACCTTCCTAGCCTGACTTGCGGGCAGTGTAACAACATGCTGGGGGACTTATCGTTAGGCTTGTCATTCACTGCACGGTGCAGTATCTTACTAAACGCACACTGGCGCCTACTAGTAGATCATGTTATTCGCGAATTAGAAGCGCGATGAGCCGACTCCACTCAACGTGCTAAATATGTGGCAGGGTTTTCCCGCACTCAGTTAGAGCTCACGCTTGGCTGTGACATTCGTCCATATTATCAAGCCGCTGTCCAGTGGGTAATGCGATGCTGCAGCGGATTTCAAACCAGCATGCGGAAATGTCCAAGGACGTTTCCGTCTTGGTAAGAAAAAAGAACATCCGACCGTGAAACCACTGCTTCAAGTTCGTTCCAAAATGGCCAAGCTGCTGATTAGCATGCGGCTCATAGTATGGCTACTGTACCGATCGGCCACAGTGTACAGCCGACGTGTTTCGACTATGATGACTACTGGCCTGTGTCGATTCCCCGATAGTATACAGACGGAAAGCTACCAGTGCGCCCTCTCGGAGTCCTCTTCTTTTTTTGGTAGGATTCAGATTTCAATCGAGGCTCGATCATCTTGATCGCCAACCTCGCCCAGAGACTCATATGCGTCGTCGGACCCCCTTCAAAAGTGTACCACAACCCTCAGGCTCGCTGTCGGTTACAGATCACTCTTACGGACTCCGTACCGCTCGGTCCAAGGACCACCCCATATCAACAAGATATTTCTGCACATCGTGCAGCGCAGCAGACTAGGTTTATTCCGTTTGTAAAATATTTGATCCGATCATCCGGAGCGGAGGTGAATGTGGGAATACTAAACTAATGACATCAGAGACAGACACTGCATCTCAGTTTGCTTTGCACCACAATCCATCAAAATCTGTTGCAGATCCGGGAGTCGTGGCGTACGGGTTATTGGTGGCGGACTGCCACGATAATGTTGCTCTTAGGGTTTCCCGTACGCTCGTCCTCGACCGTTCCCCGAAGGTCTGTTGCTAGACAACATGACTTGAGGGTAAGGGAAAACGAAATAAGGCAGTTTCTTCGGGGGGTCCCGCGACCCTTCCAAGCGCTGGCAAGGACAAATATAGTATGACAGAACCTACTTCAAGTCCAAGTTCAGCCAACTGTGAATTCCGATGCCGATTCTTAGAATTTTTGCTGGAGCAGGCCAAATGAGCTAACTCGAATGTGGCTTATCTATCACTTGCTTACAGCATTATGTGGCTTAGGTTGCGTCATTAGCCGAAACCTGCTTGGTTGTCGAGACGTCGACATCCCACTATCACTTCCAAACTTCTTTGCTCATGTTTCAGTATACATAATATAATAATATCATTTTACTCAAATCAAACAATAAGTCATAGACTCTGTTAACATGTATTTGATGAGATGTAGGCTTGTAGCCACCAGCCCTTCACTTGCAGGATCCTTTGGCACTCAAATTTTAGCGCGACATGAAATAGATAAAGACTACAATGCAAGATTATTAGATCAAGAGCGAAACTTTGGATCTTGGACAACCTTGAGTATCCAATGCTGCTGAGACCAGTCTTGCCTGAATCGTTGTGTCTACGAACGCTGGGCTCACTTGAGTCGTGGCTATCGATTGGCCCGGATAAGCATGCTATCGGGGTTAACCAGCGTATAAATAAAATTCTTAGTCGAGTTCTTCATGATGAACCAGTCTAGGATTCAACTTGAAGCTCGAGCGTTCAGAATTCAGAGATTTGGCCGGGCACGTTCGTGTATCAATGTGTGCAGGGCGATGCCAGCGTGTGACCCAGTAAGGGGGCGTGGTGGTGTACTATGAACTTAATCAGCACTTATAAGGAAAATTGGGTCTCCATGAGGGCGCATCACCGCAGCATTGGTAAGTATCCCATGGACCCCACTGGCAAATGAGTCGCACCAGTCTGACTCATCTGCAGGACTTTCAAATTCGTCCATACTGGTACTGTTTTAAATTTTGGTACCATGTCAGGAATAATACAGACTCTACTTGTAGCCCAAGTGCTCATGTCCGAGTCGCACGCATGCCAAGTCTCACTCAAAGTCCAGGTGACTTTCGGGGTCCACGGCTGGACGGCTCTGGCACCGCTTTACACTGCAGTTTTGATTCGAATCGTAAGACTTACAAGTACCGTTTCTTGTTCGGCGACGATGTTCAATGTTGCTGTTACCGAAACTTCAACGGTTTCCATCATCTTACTAATTCTTTCCGTGGCGTTGGCTTATATTCGCAGGTGCTTCCAGTCTTAGTCCGGACTCTGTGAAATCATCTATCACTGTGTCCTTTGTAGATTTTACCGTTTCGACCTATTCCTCGTACCAACGTCATGGCTTCCACTCTACAACAGGCTGTCACAGCCATTCAGATGAATAATTATGTGACTCGTATGCTTTTCGATCGCGACACATCCTGCCCATTAACCCAAGTGTTCTTTCCAGTCGTGGTCATGACTGCTGTCGGATACGATTATAGTAAGTAACATACTATATCTCTGTTTCTTTTGCGTTGAACAACCTCAACATATGCAGTCCTGACGTTCTCGGACGAGGTATGCATTACGTCTATTGAAAGTGGGATGGTTTAGGAAATTTGTCTGTTGCAGGTAGAATATATTTGGGTCCGCGGACAATTTTCTTGGGATCGTTACATATGCTGATACAACCACAGAACAAGCGTTGGACGTGGGTTTCTACACTATTCGTTTTCGTGTGTACTGTGACCGTTTCAACAATTCTGAAAAGTGCTAATCGTTGACTTGCAGGCTCGGTATTTTGGATTGTGTTCTTTCTCGTATGTCTGTTCTTGATGTGGCATGTTTCAGGTGGTCCCTGATCAGTTTACTAGACTTGCTTGCATCTGTGTGTTGAAACTTTGAAATTCCGAGGCTATTGCGCTAACCTGCCTGGATCAAAGTGGGAACCTCATTCTTACCCGGCCCTGCAAAGGTGATTCCTTACACTATTAGTGATGAATGAAGGCACTTATATTTCAACCGGTAGGTGTATGTATCCTATCTTTATCTCGTACTGATCGGCGACATTTCTAAATAATCGATCGTGTTACAATAGTTGTGAGTATGTTAATTCAATGTTTCCAGTGTTGAGTTTGCTTATTATCAAACCAACATGAAGGCGAGATACTTGCCATTATTTCCATCTGGGTTACAATGATTTTTATGGGTGCTGCGGAATGTGATGTAGCATTTCGTTCGTTTTGGTCTAGATAAATCTGATTGTGACACAGTGGCAATGATTTTCCGTGTGTGGGCGATGTACGGTCGATCGAGGCTCGTCCTTGGTGTTCTCCTCGCGCTTTACACCGTGGAAATCATCGCATATATAGTCTATTGTGCCATTGAAAGCAGTGGGGATGGGCCTGAAGGTACGTCAAACAAATATACTATCGTGCACACTATATGTGACGATCTGCTAAATACATAGAGACCACCAGTCAAATAGTTGACTACTCGTATTGCGTGCAGCAATTCACTTCCCCCGTTTTGCCCGAGATTATTTCTACTGTCCAGATCACTCTCGGTGCATCGATGTGTCTTCTCTTCGCCTTCAAATTCGTCAAGGGAGCACTTCAAATGTACAAAGCAACGAAGCATTTTCGCCTGGACGATTACATGATCCTTCTGGTGAGGGAAGGCATGATCTATTTTCTTGTGTACGTCCACGTATCGTCCTCTTTCCACCATCCAAGCGCTGCAAAGCTAATGGTCGCGAATAGCATCCTGATATATGCACTCATGAATGTGCTGGTTTTCACGGGAGATGTTTCATCGGATGGATGGCGGATAATTCCACTTGAGATGGTGGAATCTATACCTCCCTACACGCTCGTCCCCCGATTCATCTTGAATTTGCGGAGACTCTATGCGCGTGATAACCGGGGTAGATGCGTCGAACGCGACATCGACACAGCGTTTGGGTTGAATTCGATGCCTGGTCGTCACGATGCAACGAGCGCCATCAGGTTCGCGGATGCCCAGGGGGACGAGGGCAAAGAGCAAGGTGAAGAAATACAACTGGAAGATAGGGAAATCCGTGGCATTGGTTGTAGTGCGCCATGATGGAGACGGGGCCTATATCTGGAGTAAGTTGGTGTATGTATGGTATGTATCCCAAGCGTCTCCCCTGGTGGATGTTATGCATGGCCTAGTTTTAAATAATTTTGAGAACGTCGGTCATGACATGAAACAAATGTCCTTCAGATTGTGATAACGTGGAAACAACTCCAGGAGTTGCCGAGAGGGTCTTACCAGAGATCTGGACGGTCTCGGAGTCAGTACTTCAGTTAAATGGCGGTCGGGCCTGATGCCTGCCTGAGGTGTTATTGGCTACTAGTGGCGTTAGGCTTCCTCTTACTATGTGAGATGTGCGAAGCACGGAAATGTCGTGGCCAACATGGCATCGGTATTGAACGTCAACGTGTCGACGTTCATCATCAACGTCATTGACGTGTTGACGAACGACACGGTGACAGGGATTATACCGAATTGATCCTCGGAGGTAGGATATCTCGTCGCCACGAGCCTACTCAAGACGCCCTTGCCACTGGTATCACTGGCATTCCCCAGGCCCCATTGTCTAGCAAAATTGGACGCTGCGCTCAAGCCGCCATCAATGTGACCCGGATCTGCTTGCTACGCTGACTCGGAAGGAGAACAACACTGTGGCACAACTCTCTTTGACTGGTTCCACTATGGCGTCAAACGCAATTTGTAGCATGCGTGAGTCCTTCCACCCAACGGACTCGAATGGCTGGTGGAAGGAGCTAAAAAGCGATTAGGCTCCTAAAATGAACGGCGGGACTGACGACACACTGATACGAGCTCTCTTGTCATTCTTTCCAGCGTGCGCACCCTAAATCCACCATATCTTGTAGGGCTAAGTATACATGTTTCGATGAGTCATTGATATGGTATTCAACTTGTAGTTGAACGAGATGGGCTGAACTTGTCGAAGCGGACTATCTTGCCTCGTGCCAATGGTACATCCACGAAGAGACCCAGCCACAGCGTACACTCGATGCGACCTGGGCTACAGCCACCAAGCCCAATGTGCTCGGAGGGTCCCATGGTATTCCAGTCTCGAGTGCTCCAGCCATCACTGCGGCCCACTGGCAGATTATATAAGCACCGAGAAACGATAATAAGACGCATTTTAGGTTCCGGACTAGGTTGCTACACGGTACGAACGTGTGCACTGATTCCAATACGTCTACCAGCTGTACCGTCACTGGTGACTCCCAGATTGCCAACGTCATCAAACCATCATCTGAACAACATTCCAAAGAGATGATCACCATCCACGGTCGATTACGATTACGAACTCGGGTACACCCTGCAGCCTCTTGCAGGCACGCTATTTCCTGCAAGAGGAGGAAACCGTGACCACTTTGCATTGTCTGCAGCCGTCATTTTAGATCTGAGACCATTCGAGATTCTTACAATGAGGAAAGTGCGCGATCGGTATTCGGATTCGTCATTCGATCGCTAAAACACCTCCTCATGATCGACGTCTCGCCCTTTGGTCGAGTCCATCCCCTGCATAAACCATATATATGAATGGCTCCGTGTCACGATCACTAGTCTTCAGCTGCTCATCGCATTGGAACGTCGGAAGTGAGCTTTACCTATCAATATATCACCGGCGGCCATCAATAGCTCGTCACATCCTCACAACATCTAGGGAACTGGCACCGGTAGTACAAACGAATTTTGCGCCCGGTGACATCGATCATGTGGCACACTAGCCAAAGAGTCCGTAATATTGATGACGCTGATCACAGATCGGCCATCAAGAGTCTGGCCACGGATCGACCAAGTACACCACTGCAATGCGCGTTGCACATAGATGCACAACCACACTGATATGACGTGTGCATGGATCGACCTCAAGCTCCATACTCGATCGTTGATAGCAAAAAACATAAAGGCCATGCAATGCAATGCTATGCAAAAGGAGAAAAGAAAAGAGCCCATAAAAACAAAAAGAAAACCAACATTAACACTGCCTCGACGTCTTGTCCTCCAACCCAGCGCTCGCATTTCGTATGCTCGTCAGCACCTCCTTACAGTACTTGAGTTTGTCCACCAGTCGCTGATGAAACTTGGCCTGGTCCGCATCCATCGTAGCAGGCTGAACCGCCTGCATCATCACCTCGCTTAACGTGTACCGCGTCAACTTGTAATTCTTGTCAATGTGCGTTATCAGCAGTCCATGCGAGGATAAAATAACTTTGGAATGGTCATAAAAGTTGAACTGGAGTCCCTGGTTAGAAGCGAGCGAGTGACGATCATATGTCAAGACGTACCTGGAGAACATCGTGACTCATCTTGAAAACAATAACGTGTTTCATGCGTAGATACTTTTGAACAAAGTCCATCCCCTTTGTCCGATCGAGGTCTTCATACGTGTATTCATAGTCGCCATACAGTCGATCCATGATATAGCGCTCGAAATGTTTCAGAAGATACACCTTGTTCTTCAGATCCTCCGGAAACTCGGATACCGAATAGTTCTTGCGAACGTAAACCTGGCCATGTCGTCGAGAGGAGACATAATCAAAGTGGCTTACAGGCGTCAAATCGTACTCGTCAACGAACCAACCCAACACTCACTGTTTATCCGCAGAAAGGATCAGCGTCGTGCTGTCATTAAAGTGCACGCCCACAGACCCGTCCGTCAACGCATACCCCATCCCATACTTGTTGCAATAATCGACCCACGAGACAATAAACACACGTTCGTCCGGCAAGGACGCATCCTCGCGGGGATCGCGAAACACCTTGCCCACCGCCTTGGCATCAAAGGCCAGCGTCAACGTCCGTGCAGCCGCATCGAATCCATTCAGTCGCGGCTGTGTCTCCATCTCCAAATCTGGCACCGGCGCGGCATCTTTACGCTCCTCGCGCGCACGCTCCTTCCCTTTAGGGTCCTTGCGCATAGGAGGGACGTTCTCCTGTTCCTGCTCCTCGTCGGCCCGGTTAGGACCATGTCCTGTCGCCATCTGAGCCACGATCCGCGCCTTTTGGGATTCAATCTCTTTTTGCCTCTGCAAATCAAAGTTTCTTTCCCGTGTGCCGCGCGGTATCTCTTGCTCCTCTTCGTCGATATCACCCAACGCCCGCGTCGAACGCACCGTACGAAGAGGGGACGGTTTGGTCTCCTTGGCAGCCTGCAGTTTGCGGAAGAGTGACGTTTCTTTCGTGTTGGTGGCCGTGGACATGACGAGGGGCTGTCTTGCCGAACTGAGCAGTGCAGAGATGGGACTTCCGGGTTGGACAGCCTTCTGGAACTCCTTCTCTTGCTGCGCGATGCTCGACGTGATCGGGTTGCTGGCCTTGTCGGTCTGTGCGCTGGAAGGGGGTGCGCTCGGTACATCGATGTCGACGACTTGATCATCGTCGAGCAGCGCTGCCTTCTTGATCTTGGTGAGGTTGATAATGGACATGGGACGGGTGATATAACGAAAGTCGGGTGGTGCGTCGTGGGCAGAGGGGGGAATAAAGGACGGTATGATGCCATAATCGATAAAAGGTGAGGCGATGATTTCGACAAGGGTGGGGCGCTGGTTCGGGTCAGGAGTGAGGATTGATGTAATGCATTCGCGAGCATCGGCCGAAATGCGTCTCTCTGGTGGGAACTCGTATACATTGTCACGAATGCGTCTGAGATGGGATGAGAACGAATGAGTGGGCGACTGAAGGCGACTCACGTGTAGATGTCCTTGACGTCCTTTGTTTGAAAAGGAGGACGACCGATCAACAGGGTATAGAGAATGACGCCGATAGACCAAGTATCTACTTCAAAGCTATGTCCGTTTGCTGTATCAAAGAGAACCTCTGGGGCAATGTAATTGGGAGTACCACAAATGGTCTTCTTCCTCTCGCCGGGGTTCTCGATGAGGGCAGCCAAGCCAAAGTCGCCGACTTTGATGTTCATGTTCGCGTCGAGGAATAAATTACCGAGCTTGAGGTCACGGTGAATGACCTGATGCGTGTGCATGTAGTTGCAGGCACCGATGATCTGGACCAAAAAGAAGCGCGCTTCAGGTTCTGTGAAACGACGGCGGCGGCGGAGCATGTCCATAAGCGAACCGCTGTGACAGAGTTCGAGGGTCATGTAGACGTTGTCGTCGTCTTCGAAACACTCGTAGAAGCGGACAATATTCGGGTGCGCCAACGAGCGATGGATCTTAATTTCTGCGTAGAGCTGAGGGCAAGTGAGGACGGGTGGTGTACAGACGGGGAGAGACGGACCTTTGTTTTTGCCTTTTTGGTCTTGAGGGACGTCTTGGTGATGACTTTGCACGCATGGCGAGTACCACGGGCGTCCTTTACCTCATAGACACGCGCAAAACCACCCTGTGAAGCGGGGTGAGGCTGTGAAACTCGTAGGACGAGGTGTACGGACCTCGCCCAAGAAACCGACGCGGTGAAACTGCAAGAGTTTGTTCTTGTCTGTGATGACCTTTGGTGGGGATGGCGGTGTCGTTTTGCTGTTCTGTCTCGGTAGCGGTGGATCGGGTGCTGGTTTTTCGGACTTGGACGGTGAGGAGGGCTGGTGGTTGATGGCATTCGAGAAGGGCGGACGGCGTTGAGGCGGCGCGGGGGGCATCTCAGACAAGTCGGTGGCCTAACACCACGAAATGTCACACGCTCAACTTTGTCGGTGGCTGACACCATGGCGCGTGTTTGGTCACGTGGATATTCAACGTCTTATAACCCGTCACGTGAAAGTCATGAATTGGCCCCTGTCACGCGTTCACCCCTTTGCAATGAACGCCCTCGTCGCCGACCTGCAGTCCCTCGCCGTCACCGAACCACCACATCCACCCACACCACCCCGTCCTACCACCACGCGCAACGCGTGGTACAGCACTATTATATGGGAGGAGGAAGAGCCAGTGCAAAGTTGTCGCACGAAACGAACACGGTTCGTCGTGCCCGACTCGGATGCAGACGACGAGGGAGAGGACAATCCATGGCTATTCAACGCCACAAAACAAAGGCGAGCCAGCGGCCCGCTGCGTTCCATACTGCGCAACAAACACGCAGTCGCCTTGACGCCCTACCAAAAAATGTCACCGAAGCGTGCGGTGGTGTCTCCCGATTATTGAATATTGGATGACTCAGTGTATGATCCAGTTGGATTGGGATGGACGAACGCATTTCTATGTATACTCTACGACTTACTCGTTAGTACTCACCCCTCGGAACGCATGGCATCCCCTCGCTTACCACACTGGCATCGACTTGGAATCGCACACGCAAAGGGTCCAGACTTCCAACACGCACACGGTTGCGACCCCTACTTTGACAGTGGTCGCCCGCGGATAGTACCCACCATCAGTGTCGCAGCTGTCGTTTACAGCCCTCGGATACCCGTAGTAGTAGTATGAATATTTATGCAAACTGGACCTCAAACTCGGCATTCGGACCGCGGGTTGAATCGAATCGAACCAGTGCACTAGTGAGTACCCAAGCATCGTTCTATAACCACCGAGCCTCCTCCCCTCGACTAGTGGCACAGGGCAAATGGAAGCCCCCAACTTCGTCACCGCCACGCTCACCGGCAACGTCATCCATCATTCCTCGTCACAAACTTATGTACGAGCCAACACGCGGTCCCAAAGTTCTGATCATCGATCTGGATTCTGCAACTCCAATTCACCATGCACCATGAATCACATGCACACCGAACACAAACAACACGCGTCGTTCCACGACGAAAAAAAAACTTGGACAGGGTGGGTCCTTGTAGCGCAAGCGCTACCATCAACAAAAGAATGATATTAAAAAGAATGAAGTGTGAATGAGACAAAGCCCAATCATGTAATATATGTTCCCCTCCCCCCGTGTCTCTCTGCGTGTCAAGTGTGTGTGTGCGTGTGCAAGTGTGTCAAAAGCGGTTTGAAGAGCAAGGTAGAAAAAAAGAAGAAAGAAAAACAATGGACAAGTCCATATCGAGAAAAAAAAATCAGACCACAGATGCGATTTACAACATATCGGACGCAGCGTCCAGCCGTTCCCTACAGAGCGGGCACGTTTGGCTCCGGTCCAGCCAGTTTTCCAAACATTTTGCGTGGAATCTATGTATCAGGTCATCAATATATTCACCAAAACAACAACTGATTGACCTACGCATGCTGACAGGTCGCCCCCAAGATCCCCCCATCCCCTTCCTTGAACTGCGTCATGCAAATCGCACATTTTTCCACGGCCACGCCCATCAAAGACATCTTCAACTTGATCCGTCCATCCCGCGTCACACGTTTTCGTACCAACTCGACCTCGCCAACCAGATACGACGGCTCAGGTTCATTCGTCTCCTCACCCTCCGCATCACTCTCCTCCGGCGGTGACGAAATGTTCAGCAGTGGTGGCGTAGCCGGCCCAAGGAGGTCCGCAATAAGGAGAAGCGCCTAAGTAGCAATCGTTCATGTCGTACGAGTCTAAATCGTCGTCAAGCAGGGAACTTACGTCATAATTCGACCCGTCCGACATGCCTTGGTCGCCCAGACTGGACACCAAGCCGTTGATGTCTGGAACATCGGATGTCGGGGTCGTCTGCATCGACGTATCAAAGTACTCCACCGAGCGACTCGCAGCGGTGGAGAGTGTGAGACTGGACGCAGAGGCAGAGATATATCCGCCCGTAGTTGGTGTCAAGGGTCCGGGCGGGCTGACCGTACCGCTGTCGCTCACGTTGTCGTCATCATCGCCGTTATCGTCATCGAGCCCAAGGAAATCCATGGAAAGTGGTGTGATAGGGTTTGGAGCGGGTTGATGGACCGGCGCGTCGAGGCTCTCGTCGTCAAGATCGATAAGCAAGCCCTCGGGAATGGGAGGCGTGGAGGGCGCAGCAGAGACAATCGGCTTCGAACGAGGAACAACCTGGGTCATGCCCTTGTCGAGAATCCACGTCAACGATGGAGAGACAGGAGGAGTCGCTGGAAGCGGTCTTCCAGGATAGTGGCGCCGGGGGGATGGTTGGGTGGCCGGAGGAGGAAGACTTTGTGTCATGTTTGGTAGCGGGACGGGGGGTCCGGAGGGGAAGATAGAGCTGTATGCCGGAGCACTTCGCATACCCATGTCCCTCGAAAGGGATCTACCCCGCACAAGGCCGTGGTTCTCATCTCGCCCGTCACGGTCAGGCGGACGGACGATACGCTCAGTGGCAGAGCGCGTAGGTAGAGAGCCCAGCGTGGGGTTAGGTACAATAGGAAGATCAGGATCATGCTCATAAGCCGGTACCGGGGGCGCTGGGGATGAGACTCGGGGAGTTCTGGAAGTCAGGGAAGACTCGTAGCCTCTACTTCCGACTGCGCGCGGAGGTTCAGAGGCAACCTCACGATTCGCAAGGGCCTGAGTGGCCTGTGGAAGGTCCTCGCCAGCGATCGTGTTCTGAGCGAAGGATATAGTAGATGACGAGCTAAACGTAGAGGTCGAAGAGACCGAGATGGGAGACACCGGTGCACTCGAAGCGCTCATCTGACTTCCACGACTGGAGGTCGTATGGCGACGGACATGTCGAGCAACAAACGGCGGTGATGCAGGTCGGTGAACTTCCATCTGTGGAAGCTGCACCGTATTCACTTTACGCGAACGATCAGCCTGTGACTTTGTCTGCGGTGTGACGAACACATCCGGGGTGGTGGTCAACCTCGGTAGCTGTCGCATAGACTTGTTCTGAGGCGTCGAAGGGGGACTTGAACCATCAATCGTCGACTCTCCAGAGCCGGTGCGTTCAAGCACCTCCCAGTCATCCAGGGGTTCGCTTGAGGCACGCTCCTTCGTCTTTCGATGGAATAATTTCGTTCGCGTACGGTGGGGTGTGCCGTGATGAGATGGAGAAAGGTTGAGTAGCGATGGCGTACTCTTAAAAAACGGACTGGGGTTACGGAGCAACGAAATCACAGACGAGGACGGTTGAGGCGAATGCGAACGAGCGTGGAAAAATCGTGAGGGAGAGCCAGGGATGCTCGGCATCCGATGATGTTTCGGTGTAGGTGGGGTGGACAGGTCCGAGTTATCCTGATTCCGATCGTCCTCATACCGATCGCGACTCTCAGGAATGCGTAGAGACAATTGAGAGGCCAAGAAACGGGCTTGCGAACCTGGCCCACGGGTGGCCGTGGGCTGACTCGCAAGCCGTGCTCTGTGCGGAGCAGGAGGGCCCGGGGGCGACGTCGTTTCAGTTCTAATCTTGTGTCTCTTGAGGCGCTCGTCCAAGGGGATGCCCCGCACACGGTCGAGTTCCCAACGCTCGGAAGGCTCTAAATCAACAAGTTCGATGCTAGACCCATCCTCTTCGCGAGAACGCGGTGGCAAGGACAGGGTTGTGCTGTTGATAGATAGCGTATCGCTCCTATCCGATCCCACTGGATGAGACCGACCGCTGAGCACAGGAAGGGAGGCTACGGTGGGCGCGGGCGAGGCGAGGCGAGGGTGGGGAGGACCACCTTGGTGCACAAAGTCCTCGGATACGAGGGTCGACACGGCAGTCGCTATCTCATACGCTGGCGGAGGAAGGAAATCTAGAATGGGGGAATCCGTGAGACCCAAGCAGGGAGCAAGGGGGGACGACAGACCAGCTTCGTCCCGCATTCTGGAGGACTGTTCGTGTCTGCGAGAGCTGGCACCTCTAAAGTCGTAGGAGAGGTTATATTGGATTTCCTCTTCGTATCGGTCCTCCCTTTTCTTCTTGGATGATTTTGACTTGCGGGTCCGAGGAGTGTTATCGGGAGTGGAGGAAGGATGACGAGCATTGTGAGTGGAGCTGTGGGCGAGATATGGTGCTGCCTGAGCTGGTTCGGCAGCCCTCTTTCCCGAGGTCATCGTATAGCACTGAGAAGGTGAGTGCAGATGGGAGACAAGGGCAAAGAATGCACGACACGCCTTTACCTGCTGTCGTGCCGACATGCCCTTCTCTTGTTTGGACTGCTTTGGCAGCTTACTCGGAGCATGTTCTTCGGCCGGTCCTCATTGCGAGCTATCCGCAACGGAATTCCCCTCCTTTCGTTCCATGCCGATGCCTCGAGGAACACTTGCCCAACACTACGACTGCCTTTCTGGGTATATTATTTCCCACGCCATCTCTCCAGCCTCGCGGTAATGAAACATGAACGGAACCCTCTTTTTCGACCCGGCTCAAGTGTCCAGCACGGTAATTTAGAACAACAACCTTTTTGACCGCGTGCCAGGCCATTCAAGCAAGCAAGCATCAGTCAACATGCCCAACACGATTCCAGGGTCTCGGTCGATCTCTCATGGACCCTGGATTGTGTGGACTTCATTACATGTTGAACATCAACGGTGACAAATTATCCAAGGGTATATTCACAGGCACTAATCATTCGGATCGTAGCACTCAGGCAAGTATTTCAACGCATTCTGCACAGCCTACGAAAAAAGAAACTTTCAAGCTTAACAACGATTGTGAAACATAATCCATACCGTCCAGAGACGCGTTGACGTAGTCGTGAAGAGCAGATCTGCCACTACCAAAATATGCTAACAGAATCATAGAAATATGCGATGCGTATATATGGACCATTGCATTCGTGTGATGAAGAATTAAGAGAGCGAAGGAAAAGAACGGTGACCAGAGACTAGACAAACGCGTGGTGGATGGAATACTATAAAAATCTAGATTACAAGTGGATACTCGATGCTCAGTTCTTTCTCCCTCGTGGGGTTGCAATGTTGAAGAGCAAGGAAAATACCGCACTCATTTGCATCCCCTGCAACTGCCTCGTTATCTATGCTGCAGTTCGGCTTGGGTTGCGAGCCAAGGTAGCCCCCGTCCTTTGAGCCTGGATACTGCTGAAACGTTGCAATTCCTCCGGCTTCATGCTGACCTTGCGGCCAAAGCCAACCTTCCGGGCAGCACGGCGAATGAACGAAACACGGTTGGAGTACATGGACTCATGGATCGAAGCCGCGCGTGATTGAGTGCGCGTGATCGGAATGCCGCCCTCCGATGCCCTGGCAGCCGCCTCCATAGTCTTGCGGTCATGCCGCTCCCGCATCCTTTTGATGATCGTACCCTTCATAGCAAACTTGATCCAGTCTAGCGGCGAGAACCACACAATGTTCTACAAACATAATAAGCACATCATACAGAATGATAGAAAGACACATACCCAGACCCAAATAATACCGACCCAACCACCAGAAATTCCCCGAAGCTGAGTGAAGCCCCAGTCACCGTAAACTGCAATGATCGTCGATACAAGTTGAGCAATGCAGAATGCGCCCATGAGAGCGAACGATGGGCGTTCCATGAAGAAGAAACCATGAGAACGGGTCACGAAGATGAGCGCCTGCGAAATGATGGCAACCTGCAAGTACACAATTGCATGAAGCTGAGGGTCGTTGGGGCCCGTAGGTCGACCCAGCTGAATTGCGTCATCGAAAGTAACCCCAAACTTGTCGTAGAAAAAGTTGGTCTTCAAGATGATAGCAACGAGTGCCACACTACACATATAATCAGTAAGATATGGACAGAAAGAGATGAACACCATACGTGGACGCCGTCAAGTACAAACCATATGCGATGGCATACGAAAAAATCTCTGCAAGGTCCCAAGCATCTGGCGTCATCGACGGCAAGACACGGTCGACGGACAACGTCATAATAGTACCATCGTTGAGCAAGGCAATGATCAGGACCATGAAGGGAGGGAAGTCGAACTTGAACGCAAAGGCGAGAATAGCGAAGCAGACGACGATACGGATGGTCACAGCACAAGCATAAATGGAATAGTTGCGCATACGCTGGAAGATGATACGGGAACCACGGATGGCATGCACGATGGTTGACAACCCAGGCTCGGTCAAGACAATGTCAGCAGCACCACGAGCAGCGTCAGTGGCACCCTCGACGGCGATACCGACATTAGCACGGGAAAGGGCGGGAGCATCATTGGCACCGTCACCTGTCATCGCGCACAAGTGACCAAGACCCTGGAGGCGCTTGACAATCTCATATTTGTGTTCGGGGAAAACGCCAGCGAAACCATCTGCATCCAAAATCATGTCATCGAGGCTAGAGTGCTTGCCACCAGGAGGGGGACCATCCTTCAAAACCTTAGCTGGGTACATGTGGTCACCCAAACCGAGACGACGACCCGTTTCCTTTGCAATGGCCAGTTGATCACCAGTGACCATCTTGACTTTGACACCGAGGGCGATGGCATCGTCAATAGTCTGCTTAGTGTCCTCGCGAGGAGGGTCAAAGATGGCAAGCAAACCGATGAGCTCAAACCCATTGCCCTCTGCTTCTGGATCGTTGCCATCCAACTCTTCGTAGGCGACAGCAAGAGCCCGAAGACCACGAGTAGCGAACTCTTCGACATCAGCTTCAAGCTTGTTCTCGATTTCCTCGGTCTTGTTACGTGTGCAAAGTTCGATGATAATACCGGTCATACCCTTTGTGACGCGCTTTAGCTTGCCAGACGACTGTTCGAGATACGTGATTTCCGTGCGCTTGTCAACAGGATTGAACGGCTTGAAGTCCATGAGTTTGATACCAGCGCGGGCACGAGACGTGTCACCGAGAGCACTGACGACCGAGTTATCGATCGCATCTTGGTTCTCAGTACGAGAGGCATATGCAGCGAGGAGCATGACATCATCGGCAGAGAAAGGACCGTAAGTGCGGATAGTAGCCCTGTCGATAGTGAGCTTGTTGGTGGTAAGCGTGCCGGTTTTGTCGGAACAAAGAATGGTGACACCAGCTAATTCCTCGATGGCAGTGATACGAGTGACAATGGCCTTGTGCTTGGCAAGCTGCTGGGCACCGACAGCGAGAGTGACAGACAAGACAGTAGGCATGGCAATGGGGATTCCACCGATCAACAGGACAAGAATGTTGTTCAAACCACGACGATAGTTGAACCTGAAACCGGCATAGAGAACGAGAATCTCAGCAAGAACGAAGATACCGATGGAGACCAAGCAGAAAGACCCAATTTGGGCAAGAATCTTCTGCAAGTGACCAGTAGTGTCATCGTCCTGTCCGACGAGAGAAGCAGCACGACCGAAAAATGTGTTGGCACCAGTGGAAATGACGACACCCTCGGCTTCACCCTGTTTACAGGTCGAGCCCCTGTACTTGGAATGTGAGCCGCAGACCGATAATCAAGATAAAGAACACGCACGAGAAACATTGATCGCCAGCTTTCTTAGTCTGGGGAAGCGATTCACCTGTGAGGGCAGCTTGGTCGATAGAAACATTGATGGCCTCGGTAAGACGACAGTCCGCAGGAACAATGTCACCAATCTTGAAGGCAACCATGTCACCAGGAACAAGACCAGCAGACTCTATTTCTGACCAGGCACCGTTACGCTTAACCTTTGCTTTGGGAGCGAGAGACTCCATGAGTGCCTTGACTGCATTACCAGCATTGCGTTCCTCGTAGAAACCGATTGTAGAGTTGATGAACAGAAGGAAAACGATACCAAGGAAATCTTCCCAGTCCGGAGGTTCACCTTCACCGTTTGAAAGTACAATGGCGACAAGAGCAGCACCCTCCATGACCCAGGACAGCGGGTTCCACATAAAACTCAAGAACTGGCAGGGGAGAGAAATTTAGCACCAACCCAAAGTGTAAAGAGGAAGGGTACCATACCTGAAGGAATGCGTTCTGTTCTTCTTGCTCGAGCTTGTTAGGACCAAACAGCTCGATACGACGGTTAGCCTCGTCCGAGGAGAGACCATTCTCGTCGCATTGAAGGAGCTTGAAGACGTCGTCGATCACAATGGTTTCGAGGTCGACCTTTTCCTTGTCGTATAGGTCTTCGGCTTTAAGCTCGATCTTAACAAGGATAGGATCAGGAAGTGCGGGGAGACGAGTTTGAAATATCATGACAGACCAAAGACATGTCGACATTCGCATCTGAGATGCGCGAGCGTCAGATGTGAACGGGGTAAGGACGAACAAGGCGCGCATACGGGTTGGTTTCTCCTCGTCATGACCGAATTCCTTGTACTCTCTTTTGCGCTTCACGTCAGTGGGACCTTCGGTAATGGGCGATTCTTCGCCCTTTGGGCCAGGCTCCTTTTCCACGTTTGGGTCCGACATGGGTTAGGGCAGGAAGAAACGGGCGGGTTGGAGGAAGGGGGAGCCCTACAGAAAAAATCTATAGAGATGCGACTTTTTGACAGGGAGTCGCGTCGAAAAAGAGAATGGGGGATGAAGGAGTGGGAGAGTGCGACCCGTGTCGCAGACGGACTTTATATTTGGGCCCCGAAAATCGAGATATCAACCGTCCAAATATGCACAAATAGACCGCTTATCATCCTGGTTGAAATCCGAACGGAACCCAGCGAAACCTCGGCACACCTTGCCGAATCCTTCCACCTGCCTTGTTCCGTGTTTTCCCTGCGCATCCGAGCACAGTGCGCTGGCCTTCGTTCTGCGCTCTAACACCGTCACTACCGTCTGATGTCGCCAGACACAGATTGGCTCGTTCGATCATGCATCTCATTCCATTTTCTCCATCTGCCCTTACTTGTTGTTGTGATCAGTGTAGCATTTGCATTACTAGTACTGACTGATTCCTGATGGATTTCGCAAACACACAAACCACGCCTTCGGCTTTCCACCTCGGGTAGCGTATTTACCGCGTGTCCAGCCGTACCTCCGCATACACACGATGAGCCCGGAACCACAGTACATTGCGGGTTTTGTCCACAGTTACCGAGGCTCCCACCTCCCGTGGAATCAATGATCCGTATGGATTCATCCACCATTTCAACACAGCGCACTGCGACGCCAATACCCCGATGAGCGGATGGTGGACCTTCCCGAGATGGTAAGACATATTAGTATTATACACCACCGACCGATGCCGATCGGCCGGGTGGTCCGGGCCCTCCATAGCTTGCCGAGGGTTCTAAGCCGTTTTATGTATTCACCGTTCGAGTCTTTTTCGCTGTACGTCCCCGGGTCCATGAATGAAAGTGATGAAACCCCCGCTTTACGGCTCCACTGGCGTCAATGTTTCGGGATGTTGCAATGGTTTCCTTCTTGTCAGATCCACACCAGGGCTTCTATCCATGCCTGCTGCTATGTTGCTATTTTAAGTCTCGTTGTCGAAGTTCCGTCTACTCAATAGATCGACAGAACTTGTTCTTTGTCCTTTGCCAAATACATATATAGCCGCATCATAAAGCCTCGGATGTGAATGCGCATTACGAACCACCCTCCGCAAGAGACAACGTGATCCCTGAGCTGGCCCCCGTCCAATTGCATCAAATATCAAAACTCGAGCTGAAACCCATGAAGCCCGCTCTCATGCGTCCACCAACACGCTTCATCAATTCTAACGTGGGTCGTACCTATACATAGCTACTTGGTACCCTGACGTATGATTCAGATTTGTGCATATAACGATCCGAGGAACTCTAAAAATAACACATCGTCCCATGGAACCCTTTGTATCCAGTGGAATGGAGGAGTTGGAACTTGGAACCTGGTTGCCACGTTAATTAAGTATCTGGCAATTGACCTACGAGTCCATTCGGGCAATGGGTCGATCGTCGAATAAGGTGCCACCACACCGTGACAGCGTGGTCACTTGATATCACTGTTCGGGCACATGCCAACTGTTTGTTTCCAAGTAGCCGGAGGGTTGATCAAATCAAAGCTGAGGTAACACACACGATTCGGCCGAAAGCCAAGGTCGGACCGTAGCAGCGGCGAGTTTAGGAAGTACACACCCGATGGCTTTTTTAGGCCTCTCCCTTCACAGCGTTGCGTCTTCAAGCCTGAGTTGAAGCCACACACATCCCCGATACTCAGTACCGGTCGTGGACTGCGCACTATCGTGATGGCATCGCCCGTCCTTATTGAAACTTATACTCTTCGCATAACCTTAGTGCAGGCGAAAGACTCGATTGATATGTTAGTGGACAGCACTGCGCATCTCCACATTCTCATACGGGATGCGTGGTTATAGCTTTGCAGTTGAGAACATTATGCTTGTTAGCCATAGACCCATACACAGACCAACACAGTTTGAGCGCTCCGAGTCCCGACAGAACCTGTGAATTCATCCCTTCACGCTGGGAAACGAAGTTAGCCTTACGAAACGATTGCGAGAAACTGCCATTGGTCCAGCTGCCGCCACTGGATTTATTGAAGCCGGATGGTTGCTGGTGCCCTGACGGTTTACTGATCTGAGCCTGGCGTTCCACTCGGAATCGATCTTAATTGAAACCCTCACGGACGTTTTCGCTTGGAATCCGATGAGTCGTTCCTGCTGCTTCCGCGGAATCAGTTAAGGGTGTGATCGCGAGCAAAAATTGCGCGTGATGGAAGCAATGTTTAATACCAAAAGCAGATTCTCAATAGACAGAAGACAGACGTTCTGCCCTATTGAGAGAAGCATGCCTCGCGGTGTTCCGATAATCTAGAAGGATCATTCAGAAGGAATCGAGACTCTTGAACTTGAGCCAGGGCCACAGAGTATAATGGGATGTAGAGCAGAGATAGTCTCGGGAAGAACGATGTTCCTCCCTATTACTGCTCGGGTTCAACTTTCGCCGACTCCGCACTGCGCAGTCTGTTCCATCATTCAATTCATCTTCTTGCTGGGATGATATCAGCAACGCCGCCGGTACGATGGGCCGGATTTGACCGACGCTGTGCATGGCTATCCTAAGGGGGGCATATAGATTAATAGTGAGGGGAGTCCTCAGTACTTTTTGGCCTAAGTATGAGGTCCAGGCCCATCGTCAATACGCCAAAATGACGTCTTTTTTTCCCACCCAGCAATACGTTATCGGATAATCACTTTTAGCTTGGTGCAGGGTCACACGACTGGTATCCCATCCGCACGTAAAAGGAACTCCGTCGCGGACGTCCGACTCGGGCAGTCTGTCCATCCTACCTCAAAGGTTCCAACACACTGGCAGACGCCAGCGATTCCTGTCGTGCTCAAGTTGATCATGACGCCTCCTGTTACGGCCAAAGTGTGTCTTTCCCTCATTTTTATCAGCATATAGGGAGGACAATGCGAATTTGATGAGTTGACTTAGAAGTGAAGATAGGTAATGAAACATGGAATGCTGCCTCTGTCTGGGGTAGATATTCGCCCATCAACAAAGCCAACAAATCGGATAACACGGTAACCCACGTTTATGTTAGTCTCGGAGCGGAACGGGTATCTCGTGGAATATTATTTCGTCATGCGAAGCCAGGAATTCCTATGTGACTGCAGTCAATCACGAAGGGATGACAGAGAATGGAGATAGTGACCCAACGTGTCTGTGTCTTGATCTGGCAAGACTGGAGTGTTGCGAGGAAATACCTGCTCACCTAGCTGAGTGAGGATCTGAGTTACAGACCTAATGTAGGGTAAGAGAAAGGTCCAGACTCCACAGTATCACAACGAAGACTCGGAGAAAGTAGTCGAGTCCAGCACGTTTGGTTGTTCGATCCGGTGACAACGGCTCCACGTAGCACGGTGGAATAAGGCAGATAAGACGTCCATTTGGAAGGTTTGCACAGAAACGTATATGTGGTTCACTTGCAGAGATAAACGTCCTGATTAGTAGCGTGATATGGACGTTGGACTTGGGGAGGATGAAGATGCCGGATCCGCGTATGTGGTACACCTATGTAAGACATTCTGACTAACTTAGCGGGCGTTGTTCAAGGAGAACCCACCTGCGCATCCGACTCGATGCCATAGTGGAATGCCGAAGTCTAAATACTGGCAGCTCCGCAGGTAAGCACGACTACGGATGCTATTTCCAACAGTCCAAATTGGTTTTGAACTTGATTCGGCATGCGGGATTAAATGCATCCTCAAGGATTGAATTCGACAACAAGACTTGGACTTGGACTCGCGGGTATCTAAAGCCAAGCCAGATCTCTTTGTCGCAACGAGGGTATCTTGCTTTCAGTGTTGCCTTCCAGGCTCAGATCCCAGACAAACCCGTTGCTACGACCCCGACGAATTCCACGGTGAATCTCGACCATGTAATAACGCCGACAGTGATTTCAATAACTTGTCTGTTTTTGGGAACTATCGGACTCATCACAAGATAACACATTGGACAGCCGTCAGTGTCAACTAGCTTCCGAGATGGCCCCGTGGCCAAGCTTTTTTTTTTCCGAGATGTCAAATGTCGTCGAACTCATGCGTCGAGGTGATCCGAGTTTGATGTATTGACAGATACTTAACGTGTGGTGCGTTCTCTAGTTCTGCCTTGTTGCGTGCAAGGGATCAACCAGATCTTTGAACAATATTCAAAATCATTGTGCACCGATGTAGAACCATTATTGAATCTATACACAAGATGGATGAATATCGCTCAAGAGACTCTACAGATTCTAGAGTATTCCACACTCCTTGGCATTGGTATGGCCGCCATGGCCGCCATCACGATTCCACAGCTTCTGATGAATTTGCATTCTTTCCACGGCATTTGCTCCATATGACCCGGGTATCGGTGACAGGTCGAAATTTGGGATTGATTAGTTTGCCTAGTCTCGAACCCTGAATACCGCTACCGACCGAACTGATCCGGAGTATGTGGTCTCTATCCGTGCCTTTCAATCATGATCACAACTCTTGTTTTTGTTTTTTCTCATGAAGGTGACGGTGACCCTGTAGATTCTGATGGCCTGCACTGCAGCGACGAGCATCATGTATGTGGCGGGGTAACAAGTGATGAAACATCTCCACTTCTCTACACTACAGGCTCTTTTATTGACCCACACGTTCCCAAATGAAACGAGGTGGTCCCTACCCTCAGACCGAAAGTAACCCCCAATCTACCTTGGCAATTGTTTTCGGAACGGTAAATCCAACTGGCCGGGCGTTTCACTGGCGCACGCCTTGACCCGTGGATATATCTTTCTACCCCAGATATTTGTGTTTGTTGCAACAACGGTTTTGGGGCCAAAAGGCTTTTGAGTTTGTGGATGAAGTCGCATTACTTCCGTCTTCCCACCGCTGCTCGCCTAGACGGTGTCTCGGCAGTGTCTATCTACTCTTCAATAATGCAATAGTGTACTAGCACCGGTTATGATGGTAAAGATCGCCCTCCTCGCTCCACGCTCATTTCCAATGCGAGTTCACCCACACACGTCTTCCATACTCGTAACGGCTGGACATCGGCATTAACTATGTTGGTCAGAGCTAGTGACCCCCAAAATTGTTGATCCATTTTCTTTTCAGTGTTGATTTTGGTATCCAGCTTGCGGGAACTCTGGGCTTGCTTGCTGCTGTTAACGCCTCTTGGATGCAGGTGGTGAAAGAGGCTTTAAGGCGGTCTTATAGCTATTCCGAGCTATGAATCGCGCCCACCCCCACGGGCCCACATTGTGTACGAGTCTGAACGATAAGCACGCGTGCGAACATGAGATTCCCGTCGGGGTGGAGACACTAGTACTATGCGAATGACTGCACTCACATGTCATGCTAGCGAAAACATGAATATCCGAGACCATGCAGCGGAGTAAAGCAGGAAATCAGGAAATCCGGTACCAGTATGGTCGTCAGTTCAGGCGAGGTCCCACCTCGGCCTGCCAGTGCTCCGGGACCTGGGATTACCCTGGTGGGTGTCTTTCCCGAATCCCCAGAAGCACTTAGGGCATACTTACGATAACTGTCATGATTATCCCCACTCGGTTTTCGACTGTCAGGTCAATTATGAGTTGACAGCTTTACTACACTGACATCAACATGGTTTAGCATGCTTTCGACGGACGCGAATTCCGTCATGGGCGGCAAGCTTACCTGCTCGGACCCTGGTTACCAGTACGCTCGCCAGTCCTAGGTCAGGGGTGTCAGCAGCGACAGGGACGAGGGCCACCCCGATCGTGCGATGTTACTGGCAGTTGCTGTCGGGTGCGGCTCATCTCAGATTCAATTCAGAATATCGTGCCTTGGTTGGGGACCAGCACCGTCCTCTGTGGGGTACTACACAGTCAACAAGTCAACCGCCCTTGACACGAGGGAATGTCATCGCACTTGTGGAAAGTAGCATCGGGCCGGCTGTGGCCAGGCCTTTCACTCAAGCTTCGTCAGTCTCTTTGCTAATTCCTTTCATTCACGCAGACCATCGCACTTGTAATGGCCCGCATTGTGTCAATGGGGATTTGTGCTTGTATGAGGGGCACTGTACGCAATCGGTGCGTAGAGATGAAAGCATCGAAGCCATCCATTAATGGTGGTTTCACTATGAGGCACAACATCAATCATAATCTACCCGGATCGCAATTGGGACGACGGTACATATATGTCGGGGTTGGATATAAACGGTCAACATGACAGACTGGTCCGATACAACCATGTGTATCGTATGACACCTACAGAGTGAGATTGTAATCGTATTCGCCCTGAGCGCTCTGTGCGATCCATAAGACGACGGAAGAAAGCATGAGGGCAACGTTTTGGGACACGTTGGCGTAGCCGTAGTAGGTGAATTGCTCAGGGTAGTCTTTTAGGACATATTTGAGGATCAGGAGGGACTGACGGTAGTATGAGCAAACTTAGTCTGTTCCCTGTGATAGTTGACTCACCACACTGCCTGCCAATCCACCGGCCATGAGGGCAAAGCCGAGAAAGAGGAACAGCCTGGCTCTCCAGACGGCTTCCGAAGACCCATAATCATCTCCCCTGATCCTGTCCTTGTCAATAAGGTTGATGATGAGCATGCCCAAGAGGGAGCATATCCCGGGGACCCAGTCTACGAATTCGACATGGACCGGTGGAGGGAGCTGGGGTTCGCCATAGGGCGAATGGGCGTGTGCAGAGAGGATGGCCGCGTCGAGGAAAGTCCAGTTGGCGAGCGCAAACTAGGGTTATTTAAGGCGGGGTTTTGGACAGATAGTTGAGAGTTAACGCACGAGAGCACCGGCGAGGTAAATGCCAATTGACCGTCTGTACCTTCCAAAGTTTAAGTCGGGAAAAGGATTGAGACAGACTCTGCGGGGGTCGTAGTCTGAGCGCATGGTCGGGAGGAGAAGCGGTTGCTGCGTAATTATGTAATAAACAATATCAATGTTTTCCTCCTTTTCAGAGTGGTTGAGCAAATGCAAGTGATTGACATCTCCTCTTCCCCAGAGCCATCGAGCTCCTCAATGCCCACCCGAACTCGCAGCACAACCTGCCAGTCTGGCCCGTCAAAAAAACGAACCCGTTTGGCAGCGCGCGAGCCCTCCGTTGTTGAGATCATCGAGCTCCCGGACTCCGACGACGACGGGGGCCTCCCTTTCCATCACAAGAAGATGCGTAACGAGCCAGGTCCATCACAGTCAACGTCTAACGCAGTCCCTACCTTTGGAAAACCGAATGTGGACCTACTCGCAGATGCACCCGGATCTTCACAGGAGGTTCCACGTCCAGATGCTGGACCGCTCTTCTTACCCGCAAGTGACGACGAGGGACACGGAATGAACCCACCACGGGTCCTTGTTACTCTGGAGGACCCCGGAGTTCCACTCGTACGCTCAAAATCCCTACCCCCTGAGCCACCTGCTCCACCGGCCTCCGCGCCGGTTGATCCCGTGGACGAGTGTGTTGCTCGTGTGCTAGAAATTGTCCCCGATGTTCAACCCACCCACGTTTTTGCACTCGTCGAACAACTCATGCAGTCTCAACCAGACAACGTCGTGGAATTCGTGTTACATGCCCTTTTCGAAAATCCATCCTATCCAAAGGTAGATAAGAAAGGGAAACACAAACGAGATGAGATAGATGGAGATCCCAACGCCAGAGCCTCTCCCAGACCAAGGGTAGACTATGCTAACAAAGGCCGGCTATACGATGGTGGTCCACACTATTTTGATTGTTCCCTGGTCAGTAAATTAGTGTCTCGCGACGCTTGTCACTCAAATTCCAGTGTTTTTTTAGGAACAACTTATGACGGACTTTCCCCGAATCCCAAAACCGCACATACGTTCCCGCCTATTGGACAACAAGTTTTACGCACCGACTTATCTACTCCTCGCAGAGGAGCTCAGGACAGATCCCCTTCCTTTCAGATTAAAGTTGACCAACTCTGTTGTCGGTAAAGGGAAAATAAGACAGGATCCGGAATTCGACAAGGAACGAGAATGGGTATTGCTAAAAGTAGCCGAGTTGGCCACTGAACGAGATGCATCCTTGGCTGCTGCCGTCAACGAGCAGGAATATCAGGACAATGAAGAAGGTATCGAGTGTGGATGCTGTTTTTCCGAGTATCCTTTTGTATGTGTTGATCTTGTTTCTGCGAATCTCGTCTGACTTTTTCAACAGGACCAGATGATTCAGTGTCCCGAAGCTCACCTTTTCTGCAAATCCTGCATGACGTCCTATGCTTCTAATTTACTTGGCGAGCATAATCCAAATATCATCTGCATGGACCAATCAGGTTGTAAACTCCCTTTCCCTGAATCAGAGCTCCATCGATTTCTCTCTTCCAAACTTTTCGAATTATATCATCGAGTCAAACAGCGAAAAGAAATCGAGGCAGCTGGCTTGGAGAATCTCGAGGAGTGTCCGTTCTGCGAGTACAAATGTGTTATTGAGAACGCGATGGAGAAGCTCTTTAGATGCGAAAACGTCGAATGTAGTGCAATCACTTGTAGAGCGTGTAAGAAGCTGGTGAGCCTTTTTTTGCCCAATTGTTCACGTGGAAAGCTGTTGAGATTTACCTTCTATTGGCAATTTATAGGATCATCTTCCAAAAAACTGTAAAGGTAAGCCTAGACTGTTTCCGTGCCATATTACGCACTCATATTGAATACAGAAGCGGAAGAAGACAAACATCTGGACGCACAACATGTCATCGAGGAGGCTATGAGTCAGCCTATTCCGCTCAGTTCCAGTCCAGTTCTGACGTTCCCCAACAGCTCAGGCACTTATGCGCAATTGTCCAAAATGCCAAAAATGTGCGGTACCTTTCCTACTGAATGTATGTATCCCACTGACGTGTTGAGTCTCAGCATTCATCAAGGAAATGGGTGTAAGTGTTGACGGGTTGATTCATCGGATTCCAATCCAATCAACATTTAAGCTCACGATTGAGATAGTGTAACAAGATGACTTGTCCGAACTGTCGCACTGCGTCGTGCTACATCTGTCGCAAGATCATTATTGGATACGATCATTTTTCGAATGTAGGTGGCCGATTTGCTTCACTTTTTTTTCGCACCACTAGATGACGATCGGGATTAGACTGACGATTACCCCACTCATCAGCCTCCGCCTTACTCCGGCAAGACTGACAAGTCAAAATGCAACCTCTGGGATCCGGTCGAGCAACGGCACGCAGAAGAGGTACGTCGCACCCGTCTGCCTTCTCCTATCGCCCACGCGCACACTCCGCCAGGTATCTGAAGCTGCGAAACGCGCGCTCGCTGAACTGCGCAAGTCCCGCCCGGATGTCGACGAGACGAATATCAAGGTGGATCTCCCAGTTGCACAGGGATCGCGATCGGGACCAGCACGGGCTGGCCAGGTTGCTGCGCGCCAGCCTCCGGTCATGCTTCATGGCGATATGCCTTTACCGGGTTACGTGGGGGGAGGCGGTGGAGCAGGCGGTATTCGTATGGGGGGTCTGGGTGTAGCTGCAGGCTTTGGAATGCCACTGGGCGGTGGCATGCGTGCCGGTTTCGGTGCCGGTGCTGGCATGGGTGCTGGGGCTGGTGCCGGTATGGGCATGGGCATGGGCGCGCCAATGGGTATGGCTGCTGGCGCTGGGAACCCATTCCGGTTCGGAGCAGACCAAGCGCATCAGTTCGTAGCTCCCCCCGATCTACATGCGTTTAACCGGTATCCATATGCACGAGCACAGGAGCCGGCGATTGCAGAGCCAGCGATACCGTTGGCGTTGGCGAGGGGACGACGAGTGCCACCAGCACAGGCTCCGGTGCAGGTTGTCGCGACGGCTAATGGGGGGCGACGACGCAAAGGCCGGTAAAAGTTGGACTTGCGTTCTTTTTGCATTCGTTACATTGGAGAATAACGATCGGCGATTGATGGTGAGGTTAGTGATACCTTCGCCTTGTGTTTTAGCTTAGATCGATCTATGGTCGCCCATGGGGTATGTAATTTGGTGCTCAGATTATTGTCGAATAATAAATAATCTTTGGTGGTTAACACAAACAGGTCCGACATGAGCGTGAAACAAAGAAGTGTGTCGTCTATTAATTGGGGGATCTATTCTAAGAAGGACCTACGAGCTGATAATGATCTCCGTTGGAATCTAAACGTTTACCCATCAACGACGCCATCCCACGACCATAAAATAAAATAAAACACACTCATTACACGCATCAGATCTCGGGGATCACATCACCTGCGTGTCCAACTTGATCCATTTAGTTCGGGGCTAAAACTGGCTTGACCAAGAACGCGTCCTTGGTCTTCTCCCCGCGAATGATCTCACCCACGATCGTCTTGGCAACGTGGAAATCGAGAAAGGGAATGTATGGGATGCCAGCCTGGTCGCAGTGTAACTTCAAATTGTCTTTTGCGTCTATCCCAGTCACTTTGACAAAGAGGACGTCGGCATGTTGCGCCGCGGACAAGTCTAGATTAGAAGCGTAATCAGAAACGAAGAGAAGAGAGTGGAGCGAGGCAATCGGAGGTGGAGGTGGAGATGGGAGGGGGGGTGAGAGGGAATAGTACGCACCCGAGACACCATCTCCAAAGAAGAATACGGTCGGGCCTTGACCGTCGTGTGCTTGTCTATACTCCCGGTAAGGCAGGATCGCGCGCGATTTGTCGTGGCCATATGTACTGTAAATGCGGTCGTCTCAGAATGGAATCCAGGCATGTTTCTCTTATCGGAAATTATTGTTGTTTAACGCGGGGAGGAGCACCGATGATACAAAAGGAGGGCATGGGCGGAAGAAAAGAAGATCACACCTTTCCGGGTGGCGCCATGTAATGAACCATTTCCCTGCTGCGTCGCGTCGAACGCCGTTGGACACGATGGAAATGTCTTTGACGACGTCTTTGTCGGAACCCTTGGCTAGTTCCGTTAGAACGGCACGAATAAGTTCGTCCATGCCACTGTGAAAAAACACATCGGATCAGAACGTCACGTTCATTCGGCGGACATTCACGACATGCATCCATGTGGGAAAGCGAGATAGGAGTGGAGTGGACATGGAACCGCACCTCGACACGATGGTAAATGGAATGTCGCTCTCGTCACAAAACTTCTTGAAATCGATGAATCCATCGGTAAAGTCGACAGGTCGGCGCCCATCTGTGCGATTGTTAAAGATGTCAGTCAAGGAAGAAAAGTACGTGCGATACGCGTCAAGTCATGCGAGTGGTACACACCGACAGGCGTCGTGAGATATCTCTTGCAATCCTCTAGGGAATGTCCATTGTCGGATACACTCCTCAACATGAGCTCGAATCCATCCCTAGAGTCGAAATTTTACCACGACCGTGAGCGTAACGCAGAAACGATGGGTGTGAGAGTTAGATGTGTGTGCGGGTGGCGTTCCACCCACACAGCCAGAACCGCACGCCCACCATCGAGACAAGGGACATACTTGAACGATATACCCCTCGTCTTTCCAGTCTCGTTAAACTTGAGAATTTCCATGTTGAGTTCGATCCGTCCGGCGGTGCCCATCCCATAATTATCCGTGACGTCTGCAAAGGGTTACTTTGTATGCTGCATCCGAGGAAGGTGGCGCATACAATCGTTGGAGTCGCATGTCGTGATTGTGCCATCCCTGGAATTTTCGCCTTAGTGGGCAGACATGGGGTATTGGGATGATCAGTAGTACCAATCGCTCAGCACGACAAATTTCTTGTCAAAGTGAAAGGGTTGTGTCTGAGAACCACCCGACATCGATTGTGACGATTGTTAAGGATCGGCAAAGAAATGAGTGGATGGACAAGTCTTTTTGCTCACAGCCTCCAAAGTGGAGTACGAAAAGGAAACGTTCGTGGAGCCGGCACAAATTGCTCCATATCATCAATCCGTCTTATCGCTTGGATGGGAAAATAAAATAATGCTTTCGAGAATTAAGTAGTAGTAAGTATGAATCTACCCAATTGCAAGGTATGCATTTAAACGGATGATAAGCTAGGTGCAAAGTCCAAGATAATATGTAGTGAGATCTCTAATAAGCCAAGTAAGTCCAAGTGTCGTCAAATGTTCCTCGGTCTACCAATCTAGTAGGGGAGGGAAAAACTTCGAGATGAGATTGTCGTAATACGGGCGTAACTTTTCGGCGTCGACAGGCTCATCACTTTTGGAGTAGAGATCATATGGGTTGAATGCGCGCACTGCCTCGAGTGCCTTGGCGTCTTTCGCATTTGTCAAATGCATGTATGCACTCTCGCGGTGCCATCTGACAAGGTACTCCGTCAGATCAGGCAAGAAAACTAAACTTCGCAACGCACGGATAGAAACTGTGATAGCGTATCATTGCCAGTGCTTCCTCTGGAAGAGTACATTGATCTTTGATCACATGATACAAGTACTAATGTCCGAGGCCCTTGAGTATGGGTCCCTTGCTTTTAATTATTGAAAGCTTACCTCGTCATGTCCCCATGATAGCATCACGTTGTCGAGCCCACAGTTAGCCTCGTAGATACCATATTTGGTAGAATAAATGGCATCGTAGGTGTCAGGGTTGCCTGCGAATGTATCTGGATAGATATTCTTGTCTGAGAATGCGCATCCCACTATGAATGTGTCCTGAGAAGAAATAATGAGTGATGAGAAAATTGTGCCAAGTCGAGCCAACTATACCCCAACGACATCCCATTGGCCTTCGCTACCAAAAAAGTACAAGAGTTTGCCGAGGTCGTGGATAAGCCCAGCCACCTGCATCCACTCAGGCTTGCCATCACGTCGGATCGCTTCAGCTGTTTGGAGGAGATGTTCGATTTGAGATAGATTGGTCTGCGATGCATGTGAGTCCGAATTAGGAAGCCTTCGAAAATGTGCTTAAGCCTTACATCTGGGTCGGAATCATCCACAAGGGTATTAAGCATTTCCATGGCTTGCCAGATGCTCATGCGGGCACGCTTGCGATTCTTGAAATCAACACGCGCCTTGATATTGAATGCGACCGTTTGCTTCTCTACACATTAACATCAGACCACGATAGCCTCGCGGAGAAAGCGGAACGCACCATGTTGTTCTTTATAAAAGGCCTTGACGCGTTCACAAGCACTGTCGTACTGTCTAAACGAGCTCTTGTCCTTTGTTTCATCGAACTGTGATTCTTCATTCCAAACCGTTCCTTTAAGAACATTGACTGGGGCTGAATGTAAGTGACAATCATGATAGGTGCACTCTTGACTCACCGTGATCAACGGCGTCGGAGATCTCGTCGAGAACGTTTCCGGAGTGGTTCAGAGCTGGCATGGTGAACTGAGTACAAAGGTTGCAAGGGAACTGATGGAGAAGAAAGTTGTATGGCAAATGAAAAACTCAACTGGTGTATTTTATACCCGGACAGCATGGACCCAAAGTCCCTGACCGTATAACGGAAGTACAAATCTAGTACCCGAAAGTATACGACATCGTGTTCCGGAGCTTCACATTGCGACAGCGGCCGATTTGATTGGTCATTTGGGGCGACCCTTTTTGGGAGCACTGGCAGTGTCACTGAGATTCGTGTGATTAACTGTATTCGTGAGTTGACACGACTCGCTTTCAATTGTAAGTACCTGGGGCCCAGGAAGCCAAGAGGTCTTCTAGTTCCGAGATCTGATCCGGGCGCTGGTGCGATTCCCGGTGATCGATCATGATTCAGAGGGTGCTCCGCGTCATGCGGTTGTCGGAATAGAAGTGAGACACCGTGGGCCACCAATGTCGCTTGAGTCAGGTTCATGAGCGGTGTTTGTGTGAGCAATGGCAGGATATTGAAGGATAAGTAATTAGCGTGTCAGCGAGATTTGAATGCCGCTAAGGCGATTATTTGCTATCTCCTTCCGAATCTGCCCTGCATGGTGGGATTCCAGGAAGGCCATTGTGCGTGTGAACAGCCAACCGTTTGGTGAAACATGTTGGGAAGAGTCGAACTTATCGGAGGGCTCGTGAAGGTTACGTTGATGTTTGAGCAGACTTTAAACATCAAACACGGCATACTCTAACGTTATAGCTTGGCGACTCTGGCCTCTTAGGGTCGCAAGTGCAATTTGAGCGCGCCCGACGAAAAAGTGCCCCTGCACTGGAAGCCATGTACAGCTCGCAGATGCGGTCGCGTCACAGTCAAGTCAAGTAATTGGTACTGACACCGATATCATTCAAGGTCAAGTCAGAAAGAGCATCAAGGATCATCCGTCCGAAGGACCACCCCAAGGGTTGCCGAAAGGGACAAATTGCACACCAAACTATTTGTGGTCCGCAGCGTGCCGCCACCGTGACACCCTTTGCCATTCGTGCTACACAGGTTTGCTGTTCTGTTCTAAATACAACTTCTAATTGAATGTTGAATGAAAACACAGTATCCTTGATTCATGAGATCGAGTGCGGTTGATTTCAAACCCGTTCGAAAGTGGCAGAGTATCTTGGCTGTGCCCGGTACTAATCATATATCTAAGTTACAGTACTAACCGCGAGCGACTCTCGTTGTGTCGGAGTTCCACGGACGCTGTTGTGCCTCATAGACTGGTCTGGTCAAGACTATCTCACAGTTTAGGGATTGACCAGTTATCAAAACCAAGATCGACGCCTGGCCTGATTTTAGTTGAGGCATGTTTGCGGAAAAAGACTTACCCCATGGAGGCATGATGAACCGCTTCTGCTTCCCTCCAGCTGCCACACCATCAAGCTTGGCCACGTCATCGCAGGCCAATTTCAACTTGTTATATGCAGCAAGAGCACCTGTAAAGTTACCTTCGATGCGGGCCGGAGTGACCGACTTGGGAAGCACGACAACGCCCTTGGCAACTTTGGAATTCGTGCCGCATTCATGATCATGACTGACAGATGCGCGAATGAATAGAAAAAACCTCACGGAGATAACCCAACAACACATCAGTTGTTTTCAAGTCATATGTAGTAGCAATTTCCGTGGCTACTTCATCGGTGAACAGCGGGGAGTTTGTCGAGCCAAGAGGGGAGTATGCCTGGGGAACAATCGTTTTGGATTTCAAGTAATCCAGAAGCTTGAGTTGAGGGTTGTACAGGTGAAGTTCCAACTTATCAAACTGTATGAGTTCGTTCGGGTCATGGACGAACGACCCAAACAAACCTGATTAACAGCCGGGATTATTTCTGCAGTTGGAAGGATCTTCTCAAGCATTATCTCCGAGAAATTTGATACACCAATGGTCTTCACTTTGCCTAAAAATGCTCTTTAGTCCCAGTGGATATTTGATATTGACATGGTCTGGATTTTCCGCATCACCTTTCTTTACCAGCGCCTCCATATCCTGCCAGGTTTTCTTCAGATCCACCAACTCATCAACATCACGATCCCCATTGGGACGTGTCGGGAACATCGGATGGTTTCCGTCCTGTTTCAATGCCACAGGCCAGTGGATGAGGTATACTGAGATGAAAGCATATCACTAAACCATGTCAACATAGACAAAGGCGAAACGCACGATCAAGGTAATTCGTTCCGATATTAGCGAGCGTCTGATCAAGGCACTCCTCCACCCGAGTATGGTATGTACTCCATAGTTTACTGGTTATCTAGCACAGAGAAATGTCATTAAAGTGGCCGAAGCGAGATTCGGTTGATTAAATACATAGACTTCTTCTCTGGGAACGCCAGATGCTTTCAGACCTTGACCGACTTCCTTCTCGTTTCCGTATGTCCTGTACCGTCCAGATTCATCTGATAAGCTGAAGATCTGAGGGATGATATGGCACTTACCAAGCGCAGTCGATGTGTCGATACCCAGCTTTGAGCGCTATTTCTACAGCTCGTGCAGCCTCATCGGATTTTGACCGCCAAGTTCCTACAGTTGTTACAAAACTTAGAACAGGACAATCTTTCACCATCGCGAGTGGTGCTCACCGAGGCCGATGGCTGGGATGGACGTCTCGTTGTTCAATTTGATCAGATGAGAGGTTACGGTCATGTTGGTAACGGTTGAAGGAGCGCGGGATTTCGCTCTCGCTGCCTTCAGATCCTAGATGCTTAACCGGGCGGACCGAACCACGTTGATCAATCACGATCATGCAAATCACATGCCAACATAATGACATTTGGTTGTTTTGACCGAGGTTATGGTTATGCGAAGGAACGTAACCTTCGAACTCAGCGCAGGTGCTTAAACTCAGCATAGGTAGGCTAGCATAGTTTAGGATATACTTACAAGATCTAGGTAGCCTGATACGCTATCAAGGAAGTACATCGTAGTCATGACATGAAAACGGGACAAATTTTCAGGTACGCGTTTTTTTAAAATTTGATGCGAGGAGTACAATAGACCTGGAAATCATGGACAACGTGTTTAGCAACTCCAAAGCTATGTAGACATCATAAGCTGGCGTATGTCCAACGGCCATTTTCACTGTTCATACACGGTACGTACATCTGAACGCTTGAAGTTCTGTCACTCGACTTGAAACTGATACTGGCCTCCTTCCAGGCTTCCCCGCCCTTCTGATTCAAGATCACCACTACATCAGGCTGTCTTCAGTTTATATTCTATTCGTTCCAGTACACGTTTCATCCCATTACTCAAGGGCTCGGAAATTACTCGTGGATATCCAATAACCACAAGCAACACTGACATACGGAATGCTTTGATCTAAGACACCTGGGAGCTAGTAACCAAATCTCCCTGCAAGCTTGCATTCTGCATCGTTCTACAAATCCTCATGAACGCCTCGGATAGAAACGGCACCTTGTGTTCATTATAGCTTCAGACCGCCGTTTACTGACATCCATTCCCGCTGACACTTGCTAGACACACGACTTCATTAAAGTCTTTTAATCTGCTATTTTGCAACCAGCAGCAGGACCTCCGATGCTCCCTTGATAGTGTGAGCGATTTCTCACTGCTATACAAACAATCCTTTGTTTTGAAAGATCAACACGTTACTGTCACGGTCATTGCCAGCATTTTGGGAACTGCAACAAAGGAAATCGTGAGCTACGGTGAGCAACCCAATGCCGCACCATACATGCAGAAGTCTTGTGCCCATTTAGCACGCTGTCGGATGAACTCGTTTGACCATTCCCCACTTTCCGTACACCCGAAGGCACCCGAAGGCAGTAATCTGACGACTTACGGTGACAGGCCAAAATCGTAAGCAACACATTGCAATGCCGTACAGCGTCCCATTATGTAGGCATGCCATCACATTATCGGACAATCTCGTTTGATTACTTATGTAAGTACCCGCTTGCTGTACGTCCAGGCAAATGCTTATACTAGTATCCGATTTTTCCCGAGCATTTACGTTCGCGTACTCCAAGTTACTGATTCATTGGCAAGTTTCCTTCTATGTTGTTAGATAGCCATTCTGATTCATTCAGGGAGATCTATCTCTACATTAATGTTTCATTCCGAATTGCCATTCAATGTCAGGTTTTCCATGAGCGCGCCCGTGACTGCGGCGTGGTACTTCAGACACTGGTTCAACCGCCACACATTCACACATTATGCAATGTATGTAAAAAAGATTCGCGTTTCTCGCAGAACATACCCTACAATTTTTGATGGCACAAGCTTATGACTGGGATTGACTACTATTACGACGCGCCAGTGGCCTCTCGATCCTGCCAGACCAGCCCCAGCCCAGGTTCATGTGAACTGATGATTGTCCAATCACCCTGTACACTACTTCCAGTTCTAGGGGCCTTGCAGTGTTCCGTGCCGCTTATACGCGGCTTGGCAACTTGAAGGGGACCATTGATCTGGATTTCTCCACTCAATATTGCCACCTCGTCGTCTAGCTAAAAGTCCTTGGTTCATCCCTATGCTGCAATTCAACATCCCATACTTGGATGATTTCAATGTCATCACAGTTGATTGTCACAGAACGACTGTATGCTTGGTTCTCCTTCGTTGACGTTCCTTACTGCTGCTCGTTTTCCAAATTTCAGGCCCTTATGGTTCTGTTGAAATAGCCTGTGACAACTCAGCTGTTGGGATCACCCGGATGCTTTGTCATGGGCCAGGATCGCCAATTTTGGGTGAAGAACATCGCTGTCAGGGTGTTCTAGCGTAACACTCGACACGATGGGGCTAACGTGTCTACTGTCCGGGACCATTGCAATTATGTGCAGCATCGTCATCATGACGTTGGATGGAACATCGCTTATCTAAGTCTGGCATGACTGCCAAAGCTTACAGCGTTTTCATCAATATATTGATGGAGAAAATGGTAATAGTATAAAGAATGTATGTAATCCTCTGATACAAATCACGGCACTGTTTCCAGACCATTTGGTGTAAGCTTATATAGCTTGCCGGATTCAAGTGGTCCAAACGAGAGGACTTGCCCTGGGAAAGTAGGTATGTCGGGTGATAGATACCCTAACTGTATCCCCAGGCCCAACCTTTCCCAAGCGGCATGCTTATCATAAGATACCACTTTCCAGTCTGAACTCGGAGAAATTTCTTCGTCCCGGCCTAATGTGGTGACACAGATCTTACCATCCTCTCTCTCGTTGATGATGGTGATAAAACCTTCCCGGGCATGCGGACCCCTCGAAAATCCCAACGGCAGCCCAGGCATCGTTCTATACTATCAAGTAGTATCAACGGGTGCCATAAGCATTGATACAGCAGCCTAAGCAGTAGTATCCCATACCTGTCAACGGATAAAACTGGATGTACTTGGAATCACGGATGGAGCAATGATGACTCGGAGCACGAATCAGCTGCACAATGAGCGACTAGATGCAAGAGTGGTGTGTAAGCACAGGCGTTCGGGAAAACAAGGACAGTATGGGATGGGAGAGTGAAGAGGACAAAACTTACAGTCTATGAGACTGTAACCGTTCAACGGATTACTTCCCTGATATTCTCAGAGGGCATTCGAGTGTCCTTTATACCCTCCATTATCTTCCTTGGTCCCAGGACGGTGTAACCAGATATCGGAACACATATGCACGGTGTTTCATATGTGGTCCGATCACAGTGTACGTCTTTCGATTGTGGCAGGACCCTGGTTACGGTGGAGCCTCAGTGGTTGTACTAGGACGTGAATGGCCGCATCAGTAAGAAGTCCAACCTTGCAGACCACTACCGCTGACGTGAGGGTCTGCCGAAGGGCAGCGGATCATCGGATCTGTTGTGACAGTGACTCAGTACTAGTACATCACGGGAAACCGGAACTCGCGATAAGACCCTTATAAACCATAATCGGAGGTGACACATATAAAAATTGTATAGACACTTATAACGGTAGGCTGTTTGTCATACAAATAACTGACCGAGAAGAACATAAGGAATGTAGTATTGTTTTGTAGTCCGGCAAGGATGTTGTAGTACATACTAGGGCATCAAGTTTCCCTTTGCAACAAATATCACTCTGAGATAAATCTATATTTTTTGTAGGGAGCTTGTCTGTCATCTGCAAGATATAACGCTCCCAGATACAACCAATAGAACTCCGTATTATGTACAAGGGAGTTATAAGCTAAATGTCGCACAGATACTAATTTATAATCCGCACCGGGGACCTCGGTTTCCAGTGATGACTAGTAGTCAGCGCAATAAAACATCCGGACACACTGGCATGTGCTATGATATATGATGCACGTTTCATATGTTTTCTGGACCATTTCCATGTGGGTCCTTCCGTAAGCTTCAGCGGTGACACCGGGGGCGCCGCGGAGGTCTACTAGTAGTACGACGTTCAATATCATGCTACCCCGACGCTACTTAGGGACCTGGATAAGAGTACCTGCATCCTCAACCTGGCCCTCTCCCTCACATATACCGAATATTACCGATAATACTGTCCGTGACGACAAGTAGAACATGAAATGCGAACTATTGTGCCATATGCCAGTGAGTCGACCCGTATATCGAACTGACACGATCACTGGCACGATAGGTCGAGATGTATCTACAGACGGGATTCAATGGCCATCACCGACTCGGATACCGATCAAGCAACAATCTACTACCGATCCCGCCAATCATCGCACGAGCAAGTATCTATCCCAGTAGTATAGGTGCGTGTTCGGCAACCTCCAAACAGTACTAGGCTCGGATGGATGAAACAATTGAACGTATCCGAAGACACTGGCATGTCAGTGATGGCATCCGAACAGCAAGAAGAATAACCCGACCAATCAAATGAATCAACTGTCGACAAGTTGCGATACTGATTCCGCACTGGCAAATTATCATGATAATATTTCAATGCCAGAAGAGTCAGACTGTAACGAGGCAGGTAATTATTTCACAGGAGCACCCACATTCCCAGAAGCAGCCCAATAAATTCGATGGGCTTTCAAACACATCAAGGATTACGTGTTAAGGCCTGGAGCTCAGGCCTGAGGGTATCCAAAACAAGAAAAGATCATTCTGTGTGCCCGGTACCCTGTTAAACGTCCCTAATTGAATGCATCTCGGATGATGAACTGGCAATCCTATCTAGCTCTCCATTTCCAATTTGCTGGTGCACTGAGTCAAAAGATGGAACAAAAGCAGAATCCATCGAACGTAGAGGTCACAGAAAAAGGCTAAGACTGCAAACGTCCAGCGTTTAAGTATGATTAAGGACAGTCTCAGCGACTCGGTGTAGCGACTACTAGCGATTCAAAGGGAACATGTTAAAGTTTCTTTTCCTTTTGCCGCTCGTATGTACTACTCAGGCTTATCAAGGTAAATTGAACTGTGTCAAAGTGGCCTAGAAAGAGATCTCCCAGCACTCTTGCTCAGATTCCAGATTGTACCGTACAGTAACGATGATTGCGCTTACCAGTGGATTGCGCACGGGCCAACCCCTTTTATGTAAAATTTGGATCAGAGTCACACGTGTCTCTCTTGCTCAAGCCCGTGATCATCTTATTCTCGATCACAACCAACTGTACAATGGATTTAGAAGGGTTCGAGGTTAATCGTCGTGGTGTTGACACGACTGCAAAAAACGCGCTACCAGTCCCACGTGCGTTAAGGTGGATTGATGCTGAGTGGCACACTGCCAGCAGGCGAGCTAGGTGGATGGATCTGCTTGGCGATTATGCTGGAATTGAGCCATTCATCATCGATGGTAGACAGCATTGCCAATCTTCCATGCTGATTTCACTAACTTAAATGCTATAGGGCATTCGCTGATCCAGCTTGTTATCGACAATCCATTACTAGCATTGGGCAAGCCGGATGGTAAGCTTCAGTACAGCATTTCTTTATACTGAATTCACGACCATAAAATCAGACCCTTCCTTCCAGATTCTGCATGCTCTTTATATACTTGAGCGTACACTGGGCGAATTTGTCAAGCGCTCGGCTGTGTTTGATGTGGTATTTTGGGATGGTGAGTTCCATGTATTAGTTGTTTAGACTCTTCCTGAGGCCTGGCAGAAACCCGACACCATTTTCTAAAGACAGGAGTCGGTGATTTCGAGACAGCATCTAGGTCCCTTGCTGGAAAACTTCTATTCAATCACTTACAAAATATGCATGAAGTTTCTGTGTATATCTTTACTGGCCTTTCCGATCCAAAATGGAAAGAGTACCAGTTTTTGCGCAAGGTAAGTCGATTGTCCTATTACTCTTCACCATATTCACCCTTTCACCTAGCCTATGTTCGCTATGGTCAACGACGGTAGCACAGATCAGGACTCGACAGATCCTTTTGCCACTCAACGCCTCCTTCGCCACCGTGTTTTCTTGTGTGATCTTCTAACAAGTGGGTTGGCGCTCGCGCTCTTGACTGGGGCCGAGTTTCGTGACTCGAAGGTCGGCATCGTTGAATGGCCATAGGGAATGAAGGTGCTTATTTTCTTACTTAAACAGGTGCTTTCTTTTGTGTACGAATCAAAATCACGTCAAGCCAACAATGTCATCCCCACCCATGTGCGAAGTGCGTGGTCGATGGCGGGTCATGCTCTCGAAAAAAAGGAAAAGAAAGTTACTCGCATTTTGTCATCGACATCAAGTGATCCCCTTACGACATTGAGAACGGTTACAGTGAGGGATATTGTCCTGAGAGTGGCATCACACACACAAATCTCAGATTCCCGAGAAAAAGCCCTCTTCTTCGCATTCCTTATCCATCTCCTCTTAATTGATCGTCTGGGGGCGCAAGATCGGGCCAGGAGATTGGAACCAATGCGAACTACATTCAAACATCAGCTTGTATCAGACTTCCTGCCGAACGTTTTCCGCGCTGTGGAGGTGGCCATTACGTCATTGAATACAACCGTCGACGTCGACGTGAGGGTGTTCATTGCGCTCGTCCGGTTCTTGGCAGAGAACAGCACTCTTTCGTTGCAAGACATATTTGGCAATGACATCGCCAACATCGTCCAGGACAAACTGGCCTCATTCTCCGTTCCAATTTCAATGTTTTTGCAATTCGCCCCGGATTTCCTTCCGTTTCTAGCACTTGCTCCACCCACCGAGGATAGACTCGGGTTGCTTCCCTTCAGCAACAAGATCTTCGATAACGAACTCGCGCCGATTCATGGTCTTACTGAAAGTGACGTCGCGGCACACCGAGTCAACAAGACGGAGGAGGACGAGGGAGTGGATGTTGATGAAGGGTCTGATGCTGACGAGTGGGACGCCAGTAGTGAAGAAGCAGAAGTAGAAGCAGAACCAAATCCCCACAAACTCCCAGCCGAAGTACCTAGAACAGGTTATTTCGATGACGGTACGGTCTTCAACGATACTCGACACTGGCACAATCACAAAAAGCCACTATTACCGAAGCATCTTGGGGGTGAGGAGCCGCATGCGAACGTGACTGAGTGGCAACGGAGGAAGAGGCTTCGTTCTGATCAACGGTTCATGAAGATAATGCATGATCAGGCTGCGACCTTGACGGGTGCATCGGGCGCGGCGCTGCATCAGATCAAGATACCTCTGGTGAAAGAGGTATCAAAGCAACGCCCCTCCAAGGTCATTACCTTGCATTATATGGTTTATATGTTTATTACAATATTACAACAGAAGCAAAGCCATCCAAGCGCCGCCACCTCCAAAGCTCCACGAAAACAATCCAAAGCCGACGCCATTCGAGAAGAAAATTTATCTCACAAGGCCCAGAAACAACGCACCGAGTCAATCACATGGTTGACTGCGCGGATTCGTGATCTAGATTTAGAGAGCTCTGTGTCTTCTTTGGAAAAGTCCATTTCGGATTTGAAACGCAATCCGAAGTCCAACGAACCACTCGTCGCGACTGAGTTAGCGCTGTATCGTCTGCATCGCTTGTTCCAATATTGGATCTTAGACCCGCAACGTGAGTCTCAGGCGGTCCGCGATAAACATAGCGTCATAGCGCTTCGGACAATCAAGGACATCCTTGAGGTTAATTATTCGACAAGCAGCACCCGCAAATGCATTCAAGACATTCTGAACGTGCTCGGATTCTCTGCGTACACGGAAACGCTCACGATTCCTTCGACATCACCAGAAGAGCGGCCGCTCACTTTCAAGTTTGTGGAGCTGGTCAAGTCTAGGACGCAAGAACCGTTGCACGCATTCATGCGTATCAAGGAGCATCGAATCGAGTGGCAATTGCGGTTGTTCGGCGAGTATATGGATCGGAGCATGGACAGCCAAATTGATCTGCGGGTCTCATTCAAACCTGACGCGTGGCAAAAACAAGTACTGGACGCGATCGATGACCATAAGGCCCTGCTCGTTGTAGGTATGTGATTGTTACTTGGAACGCGTATGGAGTGTGTTGAGTTTCGTGATTACCAGCACCGACCAGTGCGGGTAAAACGTTCATATCGTATTACGCGATGGAAAAAATCCTGAGGGAATCAAACGAAGGTATCATTGTTTATGTTGCTCCCACGAAAGCACTTGTTGCCCAGGTCGCCGCTGAGATATATGCGCGATTCAGCAAAGACCTGAATGGCCGTAAGTCGCTCCTTTTTATTGTACAGGGACTTTATGGAACGAATGACAGGGAGTTGCTGGGCTATACACACGCGTGACTATCGTATTCACAATCCTCAAGATTGCCAGATTCTTGTTACGGTCCCAGAGATGCTCGCCATCATGATGCTTTCGCCACCCTTGGCGAAGGTATGGACCCCCCGAGTGAAATAGTAAATGATTTACCACTATTTGCGTGCAGTTATTCAACGATCTCACAGTATCATTCTTGATGAAATACATACGATTGGCCAGCAAGAAGGCGGGTCTGTATGGGAACAGATCCTTTTGCTTGCTCCTTGCCCTATCATGTCAGTCTTTAACTTTTGCTTACCTACGTTTGGATATTCATGAGCCGCCTAATCCATTAGCGGTTTGTCCGCAACGGTGGGTGCTCCTGAAAAGTTCAACACGTGGCTCGAAGCCGTTCAAAAAGCCGGCGGTTTCGAACATACCTTTGTCCACCACCCCCACCGATACTCCCATCTCCGAAAGTATTTTTATAACACCTACGATGAGCCAAGTAGGGAGTTTGAATCGATCTCTTCGTACAAGTCCACCGAGAGAATGCGATACCTCCATCCGATCGCGATGCTCGCCTTTGGACCGAGGTCTATCCCTCCAGACCTGGTACTAGAAGCCGCAGATACCTTGACGTTATATCGCGCGCTCGCAGCGCATGGCGACATACCACCCTCGACATTGGACGCATTGAATCCGTCGACGTTCTTCCCGTCCGATAGACTCTTGCAACAAAAAGATGTGATAGCATACGACGCGACGCTCAAAGCATGTCTCACACCCATGGTTTCCAAATTCGATCCACTTGATCCAGCGGCTCCGTTGCACAAGGTTATCGCGAGCCTCGAAGACGATGTACTGAGTCAGGTACCCACCAATGTGATCAATGCCCAGCCCGAACGCACGGCGTTCAAAAAAAATTTGATCCATCTCGTTTGTGATCTCCATGTCCAAGGTGACCTAGTAAGTGAGAATTAAATGCTCGGGATGTGCACACATAAAATCACCCTCTTTTCCATCCTCTCAGCCTGCCATCTTTTTCAACTTTGATCGAACAGACTGCGAGATTATGGCCCAGACTCTCCGCAGCGTTTTTCATGCCAAAGAAGAGGAATGGTGCGCCTCGAGCCCAGAATGGCAACGTAAACTGGCGCAATACGAAGAATGGCTATCAAGGGCAAGAGATCGCGAACGTGCAGCTGCCAGAGCAGCAAAAAATAGAGTCGATCCTGACGATGTCATAACGGAGACGGTCGAGTGGCAAGCCAACTTTGATCCCAAAGCACCACTACCCCAGTTCTCGCTTGCGGGTCAGTATACGTCGTACACGCCAAGTATGCTCAAGGAAGAGTTGGTAGATTTGGCACGGTGGACTTCAACACCCAAGTGGGCGCTCTCTTGCTTGCGACGGGGGATTGCGGTCCATCATTCTGGCATGAACAAACGCTATAGGACGATTGTCGAAAGGTGTGCAAGGTCTAAAGTGACTTATGTTTCTGAATCACTGAGATGTTTGGTAGCCTGTTTCGTCGAGGGTTCGTTCGCGTCATATTTGCAACAGGTTGATCATTATCCAAGATATTGATGTGAATGACTAACCGAGGTCATAGGTACGCTCGCACTTGGCATCAATGCACCAACGAAAACGTCGGTCTTTTGTGGCGATTCTCCATACCTGACAGCCCTCATGGTACGTCGTAACTGGTGAATCCCTGAGATAATGCTCAAGAACCCCTTTAGTACCGACAGTGTGCTGGTCGTGCTGGGAGACGTGGATATGATCTTCTCGGCAAAGTGGTGTTCTACGGTCTCCCCATGGATCGAGTGCAACGGTTAACCCTGTCCAAGCTCCCATCGCTCGGCGCTAGCTTTCCAGTGACGTCTACACTCATTCTTCGGCTTTTTAACCTTCTGGAGGGTTCTGAGTATGCGCCTGCCGCTGTAAAAGCAGTCCAACGCCTGTTCCGCCTCCCCCAAGTCAGCTTTGGCTCCGAAGAGGGCAAACATCAGCTTCTTCACCACCTTCGATTCAGTATCGATTACCTTCGACGTGCGCGCCTGTTAGACGAACATGGTCGCCCGTTCAATCTCTTTGGAATCGCATCTCACCTCTACTACACCGAACCGAGCAACTTTGCGCTGGTTGCGTTGCTCAGACACGGCGTCCTTCACCGTATCTGTGCACAACCCAGTGCCATCCAAGCCAAGCGAGAGTTCATCCTCCTCATGAGCCACCTGTTCGGAAGACGATATTTACCGGGGTCGTATCTTAAAGATGAGAATATGGCAGAAATCATCAAGAAATCAGCATCGATGGTGATCTTGCCTCCGTTGCCGGATGACGCCCGGCACGTGCTCGCAGCACACGAAGAAGAGATCCTTCGAATTTTTACAGGGTATGCGCTGACACATGGCTCCCAGTACAGCGCCGAATTAGGACCGGATACCCGCCTCCCACTGAGCGATACCGAGTACAGCGGCACATCCAAGACGGAGGGGCAGTTTGTATCGTGGTTACAAAAAACGTCGATAAGAGTCGTAGCAAGGTCACCGTTTGTCGCGAATTCGGGACACGACGATCGATTTGAGAGCGTGGCGGATCTAGCGAGGACAGCGAGAAGTGGCTTGAGTCTCAACGAACACGCCATCCCGTCGTTGGCGCCCATCTTTGCAAAACCGTTAGGGCACGATCTCGCCGAGGATGGGGACGACCATGGGAATCGTGCCTCGGGGCACCCTCGGGTTACATCTCATGCACGCGCGAATGGGTTTGCCCTCAACGCGTACATTCTCGACTTTTACACACACGGCCAGGTGAAACCGCTCAGCGATGCTAACGCGATCCGACGCGGTGATGTCTGGTTCGTGTTGCAGGAATTTACTTTGACATTGATGACAGTCCGAGGAGTGTTGGAGCAGTTGATTATGCGGAGGCAGAAGGACGTGGACGTGGACGTGAGCGAAGGGTCAAATACAGGCGAAGGTGAAGCTGGAGGAGGATCCGAGGACTTGGATAGTGGGTTCATCACCGTGGAGGATCCGACGGAAAAGAATGACGAAAGGGAGGATGATAGTGACAGCGGAGGGAAGCAGGGACTCGGAGTCCAGATGTGGAGTCGCGTCAAGCCCAGCTGGGTGGCAGAGAGGGATTGGAGAGTTCTTGAAGTGGTGCATGAGGCAACGCAGGAGTTTGATGAAAAGTTCAAGGCGATGTGGGCGTGAAGAATAACCGATTATCGGCCGTCGATGTGAGTTTTTGGATTCGTAGTGTATTGTATACATGCTTGTAGCGAAAAGTGCATGAAACGCGAGTACGCAGTTCGGCCGGGCTGTTAGCTAAATGAGTCTGACTCAGTCAAATGGCTCTCCCAATTTCCAACCGAGGCTGCAATGCAATGACATTAATGAGTCGGGCAAATTTCTCAACGTCGTTGGCGCGTTTCCGATGCTTGAGTACGGATGCGTGTGACGCGTGCCAGTAGCCAACGACTCGCGCGAATGCCAGATCATTGGTTTTGTAATTCTTGGGGTATACTGAGCTGCCACTACACCTGAGTGTCGTGCAGCTGAGATATTGACATAAAATACCGTGATATCCATGCGTCGAAAGTGACAGGCGAAGTCATGGTGGAGTAGGTGCGCAGAGTGTTGTCAATGGACCACTGTTGGGCATAGTGAGCTTCTCCTCGTACCTGTTCGTTGGAAGTTGTTAGCAATGTTGAGATTCTCCTCTCTGTAATATTCCCCCTTCCTTCAGGTATTGATCAAATCGCCGCATTCAAGTTGTCACGGTTGTCGCTTTCGAGCGCCATTCCATCCAAGTACAGAAAAAGAGAAGGGGCGGACAGAGAGCAAAACATATCGCTAGAGAACTTGGAAACCGAGCAACCACGCCTCGAGGCTTGAAGGATGGGAATGGTCATTATCAGGCTTAATTTGTCCGGCTTAGTGGTATACGTTGACAGGTAACCGCCAAAGTCACGCCTTTTCGGAGAAGACATCCCCAAGCCACGAAGCATTCATGATTTCTTATATGATGACCAAGCACCTGACCAATTTTCTCAAGGTACCTTACAAATTTCCATCCATCAAGGCATATCTACTTTGGTACTGACCGACAACTATAAAACAGAGCCGAGATGCACGTCAAAGCGTATCATCACAGAATCTGCTCACCTACTAGTCTCCTTATTTTTCTAACATGGGCTTGACACCTCAGACCCCCGCACTCTTCAGGCCGATCAAGCTCGGCCAGGTACCTCTCCAACATCGCGTCGTACTTGCCCCATTGACCCGCTTCCGAGCGGATGCCTCTCATGTTCCCGGCCCTCAACATGCTTCCTACTATGCTCAACGCGGTTCGACACCGGGCAGCTTGCTCATCACAGAAGCTACGTTCATCACACATGATGCAGGAGGATATGCACACGCCCCTGGCATCTACACCGACGCACAAATTAAAGCCTGGAAAAAGGTATATTATTTCGTTGTCCATGGTAAATCCCATCTTACCGTTTGTGCTTGTAGGTTACGGACGCGGTGCATGCCCAGAAATCATACATCTTCCTCCAGCTGTGGGCGCTGGGTCGCGTTGCCGAGGTAGACGTTCTCGACAAACAGGATCCACCTTCACCATATGTCTCTGCATCACCCATCGCTTTGACTGGTCGGTCGAAGCCACCTCGCGCATTGACCGAGGAGGAGATTCAGCGCTATATCGCCGCGTATGCCAAAGCAGCGCACAACGCTGTACACAAGGCTGGATTTGATGGGGTGGAGATACATGGCGCGAACGGTTACCTCGTGGATCAGTTCCTACAATCCGTTTCCAACACACGCACAGACAGATGGGGAGGAGATGAAGTGGGTCGGACGCGATTTGCGAGAGAAATCGTCGACGCTGTTGTGGATGTGGTCGGCGCAGACCGCGTTGGTCTTCGCATCAGCCCTTGGAACACATCCCAAGGTGAGAGTTGTTTCAGCTGGATGTGATGGCATGCTCACCTCGCGTGGATGTGTAGACATGAAGATGCCTGACCCACGGCCCACGTTTGCATACCTCGCTTCCGCTATTCGTGATAAGCATCCCACGTTGGCATATCTTCACGTGATCGAGGATCGCGTGCAACCGGAGTCGGGTGAGGACCCCGCGTCGATCGAAGGCGCGAACGACTTCTTGCGACAGATATGGAATGGTGGTAATAGAGTGTTCATATCTGCCGGGGGACATACCCGTGACACAGCATTGCGCACTGCGGAAGAAAGGGGAGGGTTGATCGCGTTTGGGCGAAACTATATATCAAACGTGAGGATGATCGCCATTTCTCTGCCGGTCGTTTTGCTCATGCCACGTGATTTCCAGCCTGATCTGCCGATTCGGTTACAAAAGGATTTACCGCTGACGCCTTCGGATCGGTCGAAGTACTACCTTCCAGGGAACCTGACACGGCTTGGATACAACGATTGGGCTTTTGCAGATGGCACGGTGAAATACGTCGAGGAATATATCGAGAGAAGCTCTGAGGGTATACCCGTTGCAACGATATGATGGCATCTATTATAGAGCTACTAGCGACCGCGATGGAGTCGTGAGTCTTACAATAATAATACGAAGATAATCAAAGGCATTGTCTGTTTATCATATATCTGGACGTGACTGGACCTGTATCACAGCATTGAATTCTTGTGCAGCTTCGATGAAGGATTTCTCAGTGAGGGAGTATACAACTCGGACACTACCTCCTTTCACCTTCAAAGCTTTACCGCCGTGGCCACCGAGTCTTCATGTCGGCCGGTCACCATTTTCTCCCAGCGCCGCCGCCGAACTCGAAGTACTTTGAGAAGGCCCGAGGGCATCGTCAGGCATCGTCGCTAACTGCTTCGCCAGTCCCCTCATTTCTGTTATGTGTTGCTGTCGATTCTCACAAGAACATTGAGGTCCGAGTCGATGCTGCATTACCACCACGCCCCGGTACAAAGCTCGCGTTGTCAACCCATCGCTTTATCGTCGTGCATAAAACTCGTTTAGCTTTTTACAGATACAGAAACAAGGCACACCACAGAACGTTGGGGATACAAGCACTAAAATGTGACACCGATTTCATCTCTCCCATTTACGCACGAGCACTATCAGCACCACGGACTTTTCTTTCTACCCGCTGTATTTCTTCCTCCGCCCTCTTGATGGGTGGTGCGACTTCATGTGCACTTGGGGTGATGCACGGACCACTGACACGCGCCGGATGTCCCTTTCCTCCAACTCTACCTCTTTTGCGTTGATAGTCGCCTTCAAGTTCTTCTGCTCCTCCCTCGTCCTGTCCAACTCGATTCGCACACACGATCCCGCTCGCAGCAGCAGCACCACGGGCCAGATGATAACGCAAAACCAAATGGGGTGTTCGATTTGGCCTTCCACGTCTGCCCCGGATATCGCGTGCATGAAAAGCTTCTGCAAGTTCATGATGATGAATCGAGGGGATTAATGCGTAGGGGAGTATTCCTTATATCATTCCAACGAGTATAACCTGCCATCCGTACGGTGAAATGGCTTCCGCAGTAAGCAGCATGTTGAGAAGTCTAAATGCCAGAATGTTATGCATGATAAAATCGCGGTCAACCATGGAAGAGGAAATGCAAGGAAGGACGAGACAGGGACATAGTATGTCTTCTCTGACGAGCAGAATCATGTAATGGTTCGGGTGAAAAATGCTTTGTTACTCTGTACATTTGAAGTCCCTCCTTGATCAATCGAATGGCCACGAACACACACATTGTGAAGCATTTGATCATATAGCCAAATTTGCTCAAAATAAGTTCCGAGTTTTCTGTGCAAAAAGAAAAATCAAATATTTGAACGATTTCTATATTATTGACATGATGGAATGTGTACAGTTAGTGTGGTATGCACGATATAAGGGCACGTTTTGCTTAAGCAGCTCATCTGCAGTGCTCAGCATGATGCAAATAATTCAATTTGAGATCGTTTCGGCGGTGTAGAACGTGGGGGGTGTGTCAAGGATGAACCTGGATCGACCGGACAACGGAGGATCATTGCTACCGTCTCAGCCCAATGAAATCCATTTTTCTCGAAAGTGAACATGCATTCATCTCACGATCTGCAGGGGCGTAAAAAAAACCAAGATAGCCCAATTATCCAAACTGTAAACTAATTGCGCCTTTGAATTGTCCTTGTTGAGAGTAGTCATCGATAACATTGCATGAGCATACTCACAGTTAGTTTTAAATGGTCGTCAATGGCTCGGACATGTCATTGATCAGTGGTAAAATCAAGCCTGAGCACATACGTCTACCCAGAATCGAACGTTGAGTATATCTGTTGATATGCGATGGAATACGAAATTACCTCTTTAGAGCCATGTAGGAATGATGACCCGACTTTCATTCAGCCACATCATCCGCTCAACAACCGCAAGTTTCGAGATCTGAACATACAGATAGCATCATCCCTACCCAATCAACCGGGGGATCAATTAATATATGCATTCACAATTTCACATACATGACGTTCAATGACCCGGCATACCGAGCCTGAAAGTTGAGCATTAGTAAAGGACCTCGAAGATCGTCCGGATTCATCCTACCAGAAGGAATAATGTAGACACACGTGTCCAAGGCTTGTTCTGTGGCCATATCAGAATCCATAATCCCGGATAAGCATCCACTGACCCAAATATATTCAATAGTTTCACAACCAATCAAGTTCTTAGAAATAATGTGAATGAATAGTGCATACTTCATCAGAGCATGTGAGGACTGACGATATGTAGTGATAAGTTTCTTGCATGACATGATAGGCACTCGGCCATATGTGGCACTTATTGTAATCATATCCAACGGTGGTGATGACTATAACTAGGAAGAACGATGAAATTGATGAGAGAGAGCGCCAGTGTGGATCAATGACATACGCGAGACGTAATCATTGAACAGAATGCTTGAAACCTCTTGCGCAATGAACTCGGATCCCATGTGTTTGATAGAAGGAGCACGTGAAACGGTAGTAAGACGACAGGGTGTGGTACCGCAGATGGACACTGGAAAAGGCTGTCAGCGCGCCTATAATCTAATGCCGATACGGAATTGGAATACCGTGGAGCCTCTTGCGCTCATATTTGATGTAGGCGCAGATGGGAGCGTTGCATCCGAGTCTTCCACTGGCCGGTGTTCTGATAAATGTCCTGAATGTAATTACAAATAACCGACGTCGGACTCCCTCTGAGTGGCCTTGTACAGATTGGGACCTTTTACATGTCTGCAATGAAGTATGATCGGAGGCTATGCGCTGACGCTGCAACACGACAAATAGGACAAAAACAATTTTAAAAGTATATCATACATACCGAAGGCGGTAAATGCAAAACAGCGAAATATCCAGTTGTTATGCTGTGATGTCAGGTTGGTCCTTGGCTGCCACTGTCGGGCTTCCTCGGTGGATTTTGGAGGCGTATAGGTAAGGTAACTTCCGGTAAGACTCACAAACGGAGTTGGAAGTAGTTGTGCTAAGATGTCGACACGTGAATCAAATCATTGATGTGACTGTAGAATGTTTCTTGAAAAAGATAGAGGTGTGGGTTAATTAGATCAGATCAGAGGGAGTCACTGATATGCTGATACCTCATCTACACGAGCGTCGACGACCGTCCAAGTGGGAAAGAAGTAGGCTTGTTCCCTTCGTCGATTTGGTGTTGCCGAGGTGGGTTGGAACAGTCCACATCGATCCGAGGAGGAAGCGATTGCCACTCTGCGGAAGCACCAAGCCGATAACCTCGCAAAAGTGCTTCTGATTTAATATCAATCGTTTGTCGCATGCCAAGCACGTCGTTTGGGCGGGGACAAGCCATTTGAAAAAATTGAGTTTGGGTTCAATGTGGGACAGACTCAGGCTCGGATCTGAGCGATATCCGTTGGAGTGAGCACGAAAGTCCATGTCATCGGCGTATAAGTAAAGTAGGCCATCATACCGGAAAACGCCATCGAACGGGTGGGGTGGGAGAATATATTCGAGATCGACAGCTCTTGGACTGAGCGTGGGACGGACTGGTTTGTCTGAGGTGTTTAGCGCATCCCCACTGCGAAGCGGCGGCAAGTCTGATCCGGTTACTAGGACCAAGTTACTCCACTCACAAAGTTCCGAAGAAGCAATGATTTCTACTTCGGTACCAGACAATCGGTGATTAATATGGCGTCTCGACGTCTGTTGTCAAAGACAAGGCAGCCGACCTCAGTTAGGTGGTTTGAATGACTTCTACTTTGGTGTTGGAGCCACTAGTACTAGTATAAAACGGAACCGAGATGCTCATCAAACGACCCAGTCCCAGTAGTCCTCTCATTTGCATGCCATGGACCAGACCCCCGCGCTCTTCAGGCCGATCAAGCTTGGTCGGATAACTCTCCAACACCGCGTCGTACTCGCCCCATTGACGCGCAACCGAGTGTATGCTAACACCAACGTCCCCGGTCCTCACCTAGCAACCTACTATGCCCAGCGCGGTTCGACACCGGGGACCTTGCTCATCGCAGAAGCCACACTGGTCTCGCATGATGCGGGAGGACGCGCATATGTGCCTGGAATCTACACCAACGCACAGATTCAAGCTTGGAAAAAGGTATATGATTTCATTGTCCATGCTATCAATCCTATCTCACCGTTTGTGCTTCTAGGTTACGGACGCTGTGCATGCCCAGAAATCACACATCTTCCTCCAGTTGTGGGCGATGGGTCGCACCGCCCAGATAAATATCCTTGAGAAACTGGACCCGGTTCCCCCATATGTTGCTCCGTCACCCGTTACCATGCAAGGCCGGTCGAAGCCACCTCGCGCATTGACCGAGGATGAGATCCAGGCGTATATTGCCGCGTACGCCAACGCAGCGCATAACGCCGTATATGAGGCTGGATTCGATGGCGTGGAGGTACATGGGGCACATGGTTTCCTCATAGATCAATTCCTGCAATCCGTTTCCAACACACGCACAGACAGATGGGGCGGCGACGAAGAGGGTCGGACCCGGTTTGCAAGAGCGGTCGTCGATGCTGTCGTGGGTGCGGTCGGCGCAGATCGGGTTGGTCTTCGTATCAGTCCTTGGAACACGTATCAAGGTGAGAGATGTTTTCGGCTGGATGTCATTACACGCTCATTTTCCATCCATCTGAAGGCATGAGGATGCCGGACCCGCGACCCACCTTTGCATACCTCGTTACCGCTGTTCGTGACAAGCATCCCACGTTGGCATATCTCCATGTGGTCGAGCCTCGCTTGGAACTGGATTTGGGTATGGATCCCGCCTCGGTCGAAGGCGCGGACAACGACTTTTTGCGCAAGATATGGGATGGCGGGGATAGAGTATTCGTATCCGTTGGTAAACATACCCGTGAGACAGCATTGCGCACCGCGGAAGAAAAGGGAGGGTTGGTCGCATTTGGACGAAACTATATATCAAACGTGAGTCTCATCGCCGTTTTTCTGCTAGTGCCTTTGCTCATGCCACTTGCTTCACAGCCTGATCTCCCGGTTCGGTTACGAAAGGATTTACCCCTGACGCCACCGGATCGGTCAACCTATTATGCCCCTGACGGAAACCTGACACCATTCGGGTACACCGATTGGTTTTTTGTGGATCGTACTGCGAAGCTCTGAAAGTATATCGTGGAGGGATTGCATCGTGAGATATCGCTTTTTAAACCTTGTGTACTACCATCAGAGAAGCACAAGACAATGAAACTATTCTTCAAACGTTCAGCGGCCACCGCAGCTACATTGAGGTGAATACATGCTTTCATGACCCATGCCAGTGAAAGATTAAAGTATGAAATGAATGGGAGGCCGTCTAGGTACTAATAGTACATTCCTCGAGAAACTTGACACTTAGGATATCACCCACGGACTTTCAAGATCGGATTGTCCCTATAATCTTGATTGAGTTTCATACACGCTGATCCACGTTTCACTCACCTAGTAGCCAATCCTAAGTCTGCTCATGTCCAAGAAACGGTCCATCCCCTCGCGCACAACCCTAAACCTCAACACACCACAACTCTCACTTTCGACATGCTGACAAAGCCCACTGAGCGTGTTAAACCTGGTACGACAGGTCGAAAGAGGGCATTGGTATATCCTCTCCTGGTGCCTCGGACTCGCGAGATGACTGTTGAGCGCGCCGAGCGACCGAAACGTGTTGTGACAGAGTACACACTCGTACGCGCCACCGTTCCAGGACCGCTCCGTGGCGATGTATCGAGGAGTATCGTCACCATAGGTGAGAAGCCGCCTTGGAACGGTGATCACGTTGTTACGGTCGTTCAGGCGGACCCATCGGTTGATATTGTTGCGATCGACACCAGAGGGGCATGTACCAGCTTCGAGGTGAAGGATCATGGCTGACTTGCTGACAAAGTATTCTGTGCAACCGAGGTGTTGGAATGCACACGGCGTGTCCTTGGAACGATGCAAGCTCGAGTTGAGGTGCTGAGGCGGCGTCAATACGGTGGAGTATAATAATGGATATAGCACTGACCTGACGCAGGTTGCTTTCAGAGTTGAATACACGCCGACAAGCTACGCAATAGTGGTGCGACTGGCGGTTGTGTTCGTGCAAGCCAAGCTCGTTCTTGAAGATGCGGCGACACTGGGCGCAGTAGTAATGCTGGTCAAGGTTGTGACGCTGGAGATGATCATCGTTTACGAATTGGGTGTTACATTCGCGACAATACGAGTGGTTGGGACTCTGGATCCAGTGTTCTCTAAGGCCATGATGGGAGGTAAAGTCCCTATTACAGTCCTCGCAATAGTTGTGTCTGGCAGCGTTCAACATGTGCTGGACGTACGAGTTCCAGCTGTTAAACTGGCGGTCGCAAGGATCACAGTAAGTCATGGTGGTCGAACAAAGGGTTGGGGGGATACGTGGTCGCGTTCACGCGTTATGTGACTCGGAAATATGCTGTGCTGAGTCACTCCAAGAAGTAGTAGTGTCATGGTGCATAGAAAGCCTACAATCTTAATTGCTCTGTACCAGACCCAAGCCGAGGGTAGTAGCATCCCGTTCCCCAACCCAGATTGCATACCCTACTACCCACCCCCACTCCATCAAGCAATCAATGTCGACGCGGTGTTGGCATCATACTTGAAGTTGGGTTGGATGACTTGCTTGGTCTTGTAATACCTTGCCAGTCGGTGAATTCGACTCTCGATGAGAATGAGGCGGAATTTGGAGTCCTTGTCTTTCCGGTTGACTTCGAGGTGTTTGCGGACAGAGATGGCTTTTTTGATGAGGTGGTAGAGATCTTCGGGGATGGAGGGTGCGAGGCCTGTCGCGAACGGTGAGTGATCGTGCGTGGGGAGAGAATGTGACGTACCTTGGCTCTTCAACACCCGGAGGATCTTGTTACCGGTGACGAAGCGCACCTGGGGGATCCCGTACGAGTCACGGAGACTGACACCGATTTGAGATGGAGTGAGACCCTTGCGGGCGAGTTTGATGATGTGGTCTACGACCTCCTCGGGGGTGGTCTTGAGCCACGATGGTGGCGTACGGCGGTATGGGAGGGCAGACGAGGCTAGACATGTTCAGTGCCGAGTGGTGCTAGTTGAGATCGACGACGTACAGATACCCTTTCCGGGAGCGTGCATACGACCCATGATTGTGCTAGAAAAACTGTCAGTAACGTCGCCGACGACGAGCACGAGCCACGCACAGATTTTGGCGAGGAGGACGACGAATGACCAGTAGCGATGGCACTCGCGGAGGGTATGTCACGCGTGACTTGTGGCTTGTGACACTGTACAGTTTCAAACCTTAATTTGTTAGTCACAAGCTCAGTCTCGTTGCCCCCGCTGACATCGACCACAGCATGAAGCTCAACATCGCCAGTGAGTACACTCACGAGATGGTCCGTGCACGCGCTCATCGTCGCAGACCCCGCCACCGGCCAGCAAAAGACCATCAACATCGACGAGGAGCGACGCTAGTACGTCCAATATATCCTCACACGCACACCGTGCTCACCCCCACCCAGCCGCATCTTTTTCGACAAGAAAATCGCCCAAGAAGTCGAGATTGACACGCTAGGAGATGAATTCAAGGGCTACATCGTCCGCATCACTGGTGGAAACGACAAGCAAGGCTTCCCCATGAAGCAAGGTGTTCTTCTTCCCTACCGTGTCCGTCTTCTCCTCGCCGATGGTCACTCGTGCTACCGCACCCGTCGCGATGGTGAGCGCAAGCGCAAGTCCGTCCGTGGATGCATTGTTGGCTCCGACATCGCCGTCCTCTCCCTCGTCATCGTCAAGCAAGGTGACAGCGAGCTCCCTGGATTGACCGACAACGTTCTTCCTAAGCGACTCGGTCCAAAGCGTGCAACCAAGATCAGGAGGTTCTTCAACCTGAGCAAGGAGGACGATGTAAGAAAGTATGTTGTCCGACGGGAGGTCAAGAGCTCCAAGAAGGAGAACGCCAAACCTTATACCAAGGCGTGAGTCGTCGACCGTGTATTTCGCGTTCGATGCTCATTCGTTGTACCAGACCTAAAATCCAGCGACTCGTCACACCCGTCCGACTGCAACGCCGCCGCCACCTCCGCGCCCTCAACCGTCGCCGGTTTGATCGCCAAAAGGAACAAAAAGCAGAATACGAGTACGTTCCAGTCCAAGTACCACCATGCATGCGCTTACGCACCCCGACTTTCCAGCACCATCCTCCAAAAGCGCCTCACAGAAAAGAAGGCCAAGGTTGCCGCTATCAAAGCCTCGCACAAGTAGGTGTTGATTGTAGTTCTGTTGACCTGATTAACACCTCTGCAGGACTGCCTAAGCACCCGTTTTCCTTGTTGTTGTCAACCCGAGCATGTGTACTTTCCTGCCTACATCATGTCGCTAGGCTGTCTTATGCTACTTTTTATGCTCATGCCATCTATTTGAGCTCGGCTATCTATGCCGATCAATTCAGGTGAGAAAAATCATGTACTCACTCAGCCCCCAGCACTCCAGCTTGTGCGGCCACCATCGCATCATAGAGTCCATGTTGCGATCCAAGTCCGTACGTCAACGTGAACTCGGCCAAAATATTCGGAGAGTGATTGAGCTGCAACGGATCGTACCATCAGTTCCACAGCGATCTCGTATCTTTCACATACCATCGAGATGACGTCTTCCAACAAATGTGCCTGCCCCACTGCCATACCCATTATCCCATCCTGTGCCACATGCACGATATGGACGTGGAAATGATCTATCACGCGTCAGTTCGTTTCACACCCCACTGGAGGGCACGTACAATACGATGGCTGGTAATGAATATACATTCGTAACGCGCCGCTCGGCAGACCCCACCGTCCCTTGACGACAGCATGTGCCTTCTCCCGTATGTCTTCCAACACCGCGACGTGGCCTTCCGGTCCACCCCTGAGATCGCGCAGCGAGCGGAGGGTAGGATCGGTTACAATCGCGAGGAGATAGAGCGAAGAGATCGGGCCGCTGGGGTCCCATTTCATGTCGGGAAAGATGATAAACTGTGGGGTGCGACAGAGGATTGCGTCCGCTTCTGCTTTACCCTCTAGGACATCCCTGACCCTGCGGGGTATGCATGTATGTGGTTGTCATTTCGACCAGAGACCGGGACGCACCATTGTGTGCGTGAAGCGGGGAACGCGTTGATATACGGTTCTACGATCTCGTGGTATAACTCCGGCGTTTCTCTAACCATGATCCGTTCCTGTTGCGTATACTACCCAAAGGTTCCAGTCGGAATCGGTTCAGAGGGCGGAGAGAGAGATACCATACGTACCTTTCGAATATGTACCTCGGTCGCTGGACAAATGATCGTGATCTTGACGTCCGGAACGTCCTCTTTCCGAGCCAACCATCCATGCAACCACGAATACTGTGTTCCAGATACGAATTTGACTTGATCGGCGTCGGCGCATTAGGAGGTAGAGAGTGGGAGGAGCGACGTACGATGTCTGTCTGTCCGATCGATTTCGTGTCCGTGATCATGATGCCCGGGCCTTTGGACAAGTGATCCGTGAACGTGGCTGAGAAGGCCGTTCGATCGATGCGGAGGATAGCAGGGAGGCGGGTGTCAGGTTCGACGGTGCCGTCTGCGTCCCGTCGTAGGTTCTGCGAGGGGAACGTCCCAAGTACGATCAAAGAGTGAAAGTTTGGATCTAGCAGCTTGAGTGGACGGTTTTTGCTGGCAGGAATGGACCTACTTTCGTCGAGGGTGCGTTCAAAGGTGAATGTGGCGAGATCGTATGAGGCGGATGGGTCCATCGTGGTGGCTGGTGAGATTGATGAACTCACTGAGTCGGTGGTATTCGTCCACATATAACTCAGCCTAAAAAAAACATACTAGATCTACTAGTTGTCGTATCCAAATCCTATGTTACACTAGGAGATCTTACTGTATTCATATGATAGTAGCTAATAAATGAGATAAAAGCTAGCATCGTAAAGAAAAATACATATACCTGAAGAATGATGGATGTTACACCAGTCATGACAATCGAAAACGAACTGTCCGAGTTAAGGGGTATATCAGCGACATCGTGTAACTGATCGCGTGTGCCTGCGCGCATGCTTGCCTATTTCCAACAATACCTTCCCTCCGAGGAAAAAAATAAATAAAGAGCGAAGATATCATTATTATTGAAGAGAAAGTATCCACCACACCAACCACAACATTCCAAGGAGCGACACGCCAGACGGACCCATCGACATAGGAACGCCATTGACGAGCGGTGCAGAGAGCGCGATCGTCTGGTTCAAACAGCCCAATAACGTCATGTCGATCCCCGACGGAAGCGGTGAATCCGTTGCATTAGGATTACCACTGAGCGTCGCTGAATTATTGTATCCATCCAGCGTGAGGACGATGCTGCTCGCGCGATAATACTGTATCGCTTGTTCGGGTTGGGGTGCCCCCGGGGCCGATGTATTGTATACTTGCGGTGATGTGGAACTAGAGAACGAAAGCGAAGAGGAACAATTGGCATCGATCGAGGCGATGAGGGATGAGACAGTGCTGTTATCCGAGAGAACGTGAAAGGTGGAGGTGGTACTGTTGGAGACAAACGTTGCTTCGGTCATTGGGCCACCCACGCGGCTCGAATTGGACGGACTTCCATACTGATGGAAACGTATGCGAATCAGACACGAGTGGGCGTATGATGAATATCACGTACCTCTGGCGCATGAAGGTAGCTCCCGGATGGTGTGTCGTACCACACGATGGGCCAAAACCAAAACGGAAAACCACGTCCGTAAACACCAGGCCCTAATATCCCTGGGTAACCACTTCCATACGTCCTGAGGATCCGATCATTAGCCTACAAACGGGCCACCTAGCTAAAAAACCCACCTCGTTCCGTAAATTTGACTTCGGATCCCTCCACCAGCTGACCTGCCCGCAAATGTTTGACCAGCGGGGATAACGATCGTGGGCCCACCGCCATATCCATAAGCACTCGCAGACGTCTTTCCATTGGCAGTGGATGTGCTCAACGGTACAGTGCTCGTTTTCCCAGCACCCGACGGAGGTCCACTCGATGACGGTGTCTTGCTGCCACCTGAAGTACTACTGGTTCCGCCCTTGGAGGATGACGGCGAAGATCCACTTGGTTCGCTCGTACTGCCACCACTACTGCTCTTTCCTCCCCCACCACTGCTCTTTCCGCCCCCACCACTACTCTTTCCGCCCCCACCACCTCCTATGCGGGGTTCCAGGCGATCGGAATTTGCAATACGAGTCATGAATGGGATGAACATCGAAGATCAAGAAACTAAGAAAAGAGGGAAGTAACAGGGCGAGGGAGAGTCTGGAGGCGTTCTTTTATGTGATCACACCTAGTAAGACACGTCTTAAAATTACGCACTGTATTGGTATTAGGGAATCCTTGACAATGAGTTAAAATCGGGAATAGCCATCTCCGCTCACCATTTATAGAAAATAACCCCGCTCAACTTGCATAGCCCCAGTAGCGGGAACATTCGTATGGAATCTTCTTGGAGGGATTCCACCAGGCTGTGAGCGTTGCCTCCACATTGTCCCCTGAACGACACAGGTCCCAATCGTTCCTAAAGGATAGCATTTGGGCTGCCATACCACCTAGGCCCACCTGCAAGTTTACAGTGGACCTAATTAGTTCTGTCGATTTCCAAGGTCAGAGGATCTGTGGAACAATGTAGATGGTGACTCATTGGTGAGATAATCTGAATCACCTATAATAGTACTGCTACCAACAACCGTCATCTGAGCCCGCCACTGGCAGCTCCACTCCATGAGGCGTGCCATCCGAGTCCCATACCTAAGGTTCTGGCACTCTGGTAAGGCAGGGTGATCCTCGCCAACCTTCGTAAGCTACCTTCCAACGATCTGGCTAGCTGTGGGATTTGACTAATGAAGTGCGTAAGAGTGGCCACCGCGCTGTGGACTTCACGTTACACGTACATATGCCTGCAGCGTGGTGCCCGAATCGTTGCTGCTCACTTGGAAAAGCTTAAGTCTACCAGAGATTTGGTTCGTTCACAGTCGTACCTTCTCGGATCCAAGCAGTTGCTGCAGAGTGAGGTGCTGCCGAACCCTGCTTTCCAGGCTTCGATATTTCACAAGAGCTTGAGCAAGTGCTATTCAGCACAACATCCTGAAGCTTGTCCTTTTCCCGTGCTGGGGCTGTAGCCATCATTGCAGTTGGGCGACCTTTCAAGTGGTTAGAGAACGGAATTTAGAAGTCTGTCAGTCATTGTTGTAACAGTCATAAAACAATGTGTAAAGGGGATCTGGAAATTGGAAAAGATGTCTGTAGCATACAGCTATCTGTGAAATCCTAGGCCGATTCTTCAAAAATCCGACTTAGAATTTTTGTTTATGTGGCTGAAAACAAGCTGGAAGAGCAAGGGCGTCTGATCTGATGCATGATTTTACACGGAGTTCGAAGTACAATCGTCATTCAAACTCTACATGCAATTTTTGGTCTCGTTTCCAGTTCGCATCAAACCGACTCAGAAAAATCTAAATTCCATCCTGAAGTCCTACCATTGTCACTCTCGGCAGAAATTTCTCTGTCCACCATGTTCCCGCCGTTCGTGACAGATTGACCTGGCCCTCTGAAGTCATAACAGAAAGTCAGCGCAACGGAAGGTGACTCTATACAAGTGTGTATTCAGCATGTTGCTTCTTGCCTTCATGCGTACTTCTATCAACAATGATGTTGCCTTTTCCCTATAGGTGTTGGGCTTATGATAGTATGTTCTTGTCCATTTAGTCCCGTACACGCATGCCTCAGCATTCTTGTCACAATTTTTGTTACAATCCATTGACAGTTCTCTCTCACCTTGATGAGATACTCCTATCTTGCAAAGATTTTCCTGTGTTTTATCAACCCTTTGTGCATCCCGAGGCAAAAAGTATGTGTATCCATGTGATCCTGAGGATATCTGACACGGTCGTTCACAGGAAGTGTGCATGACGCCATGTGATGTGTGCGGCATTGTCGAAAAATAAAATATAGACTATTGTGGTCGTCCGAATCTACCGACTGGTAGTAGATCAATTGCCCCCCGCGGAGAAATCTTCAGGACAGGCTTCTTTGCGAGATCGAACGTAGGAAAAGGACCCTCAAAGCGATTATGCAACCTCAAATGGGGGGAGTCGCTGAAATGATCATAAAACGATTGACGACCACGGAGTCGAACGTTTACTCGGGTTCCAAGTCGAGTTCTGTGGCTCACGCAAACTTGAAGTCGGAATGTTGTCATAAAACGTCGTCTACGGTCTACGCATGTCCAGCTTGCGGATTGAGACCCCGCAGTCCTCTTTGCCTGCCAGCTGAGGTCGCCTCCCTTCATACGAAGATCCCGCTTGGAAAGAGGGTAGCATGCTGCTGTATATCTTGCATCGGGTTGTGCTTTGGCAGCTACTTTCTTGTCGCGCTGAATGGCTTTCCATCGACCATAGTCCAGAATTGGCAAGATATCTTGAGTGAACAGCCCAACTTCACCCTACTAGTTGTCGTTCTCAGAAGATTAAGTTGACTTGTACTACATTTTTCGTTCCTGGCTTGGTCATCCTACACGTGCACTAGATCCTTGTTATCTGAGTGAAAGAATTTGTTATCTGCGCGAAAAGAACAGAACACTGACAGCGTTCCATCATCCTGAAACTAACTCGAACTGCCATAGGCAATCGCAATACGATGGATTCGATGAGTACGTACACTTTCTGTGAAAAGATGAGTGGGAGAGATACTCAAATACACAGACCCAAAAGCAAGCAAAATCACGATTCGTAATCAATACACAACCATCATTACCTTCTCTCCAGATAGTCGCTATCTTATGACTGGGAACGGTTCTGAGTACGTTCGACGTTGGAAGCTTAACTCGGACATTGGAAATGAGGTCGGGCCAGCCATGCAATCGACCGGCCGAGTCAATGCTATCGCTGCGTCAACGGATGGTCGGTGGATAGTGACCAGTGACTCACGGAACACGGTCATCGTCTGGAACGCAGTCACCCACACAATCGCGAGGGAAATTTCAGAGCATACGAGTTCCGTCAATGCGGTTGACGTGTCAAGCGACTCCACGCGGATCGCTTCCGGATCGAGCGACCGTACAGTCCGCATTTTCGACATTTTTTCTGGTGTCGGAATCTTTCCTCCCCTTGTGCCTGCGCACGACAAGGATGTTGTTGATGTCAAATTCTCTCCTGATGGGAGCCGAGTTGCCACAGACACGTCCACACTTCTCGGTGTCTATGATGCTCGTTCTGGAAACAAGTTGTTCGAAATCTCGGTTCAAAGCACTTTTTCAACGCTACGGCTCGCCTGGTCTTTCGATGGACAACAGCTCTTTTTTTCCTCGTCAGGAAAAATCACTTGCTTTGACGGATCTACGTCTACTCGCTCCCACTTAGCATGGTCCATAAACTTGAACGACTTCTACAGAGCGCCTGCTGTAACGCACGGTCGATTCATTGCCTATGCTGCAGGTTTTGGGGTCTCATTTTTGGATTATACCTCAGGTAAACAGATTGGAAGTATCATCGACCATCCTACTGCAGTTAATTGCCTTTCTGTATCCCCCGACGGGAGGTATCTTGCATGCGGACGTGATCGAGTAATCACAGTCCACAGCCTCAGTGATTACCTTCCCCGGGATTACCTTCGTATACCTCGGGTTCCTCGGATTCCACTTGTGGAAGTGGATGATCAACTGCTCGAATCGTGGATACTAGGCTTGAACCCACCGGACATCAAAACGAAAGAACCTGAAATTGCACAGCGTTCCGATCCCAACCACCATGCACATAGACTAGCAGCTAAATCTATCATACGGGCACGTTTGAAAGAATGGCAGACGGCAATTGAGGATGCTGAGATGGTAACCCTTCTCCTATCCTCAATACTCCCATATCTAGCTGACTCACTGGCACCTATGCAAAGTCCCTCCAGATCAAACAGCTACCTATAGGTCACATTGCAAGATCCATCGCCCTCGTTGGTGCTGGTAAACAGGAAATCGCACTTGATGACTTTGAATTGGTGTTTTGTTACTGTGATCCAACAGATAACATGCTGTTGTTGGTCATCAAGGTAAGTACTTGAATATCTCTATTGTAATCAATTTTAATTCCGTTTAGTCTATCCTCGTGTTCATGTGCGGAAAACGTGAACAAGCGATATCACGGCTTCGGTACTTGATCGATGCTACTGATGCAAAAACAAAAGGTCACTACATCCCGGTATGTACATCATGCAGCAACAGGTAGAAAAAAAAACCGTTAATGAATTTCTCCTCAGGTCCTTGGGAATATGTATTTAAAACATGGGGACTACGAAAATGCAGTGCAGACGCTCGTACTTGCAAAAAAAACATCCACATCTGATGACTCCAATGCTTTAATGACTATCTCTCTCGTATGTTCTCATTCCTCATACAATATTTTGAATAACCTTCATAGTCGTTTGAAAGATATTTGACTGGAACTTCGACCTCCTTGAGGATATTGCATGCCAGCGCCTGTGCGAATCATTGCATCCCTCCGGTCGCATAAAAGAGGTCGGAGAGACACTTTTAAAGATGGTTAGCGGACTAGCCGAGGACGAAAAGGAGCCTGCGCATGGTCGCATTCTGCAAGAGCTCGTGACACGTTCGGGCCAAGTGACCTTGCTTACGTGGACTGGAAGGTCATCCAAGTGTAACAGTTGCCTTCCCAGTTCCCCAGCTGTTTACAGACAACAGCCAGTCATTCCGCCACACCTTGAACCAGCCGAATTGGAAATACGCACGGATGAGCTTCGGGCTATCTTGCCGCTTGTCGATGCTGCGGTGATCTATGACCGGATTACCCGCTTTCAGCCGGTACGGTTTGTACACTTCCGCCTTCTCCTTCCCTGCATCGTATTCGGTGTAAAAAGCCTTAGAAGAATGCCAGTACCACACGCTGTGTATCGTGCCGAGACAGCTGGACTTGGTGTCGTGGAATTCGCAACGGAGGACACACTCCCGATGAAGGAACCACAAAGACTGGTATTCGCGGACCTGAGGATTCATGGTCTTAGGTTGGAATCGGACACGGAGTGGAGCACGCCGGACATGGGGAACACAGTCGCGGGTGTGGATGTTGAGCTGGTCCATGCCCCAATGATAGAGGAAGTCCCATCTGCCGCGCCACAGTTGGACACATGCACACGGGCACTTCAGCTGATTGCCCGCTTGGGACAACCGTTCAGTGCACTGTTATTTTTGCGAAAGTCGGATGGTTCGTACAGGCGAATCGCTGCTGACAAGGAGATTGTCGTTCGTGGGACCGGAAACACCATTTCAAAAGATATCTGCGTGGAGGTGCTGGAAATACTGTAATGATCTGATCGTCATCGTCGCTTGGTTCATACTGTACCGCTAACTTCAATACGGCCACTTTGCAGCCAATCACTACTATGATTATCCACAGGTGTCTGAAATTCGTACGAATTTATAAACGGTCTCCCGATGCCAACCTGAGGATTGGTTCAAGACTCGACTCTTCTTATCCCCATACACGTTGACTGTTCAAATTTGGATGGGTCTGGTCTTCTAGCAAACTGGGACCTGGGTGGTTTGAACCGACCATTTAGGTGATGTACATGGGAACTGTCTGGCTTCTTAAGTTCTCAAATGGCAAGTGACTCCAAGTGCGACTTGGAGTAACTTGTCCCAGACACCGCCTGCATCGACGACAACGGTACGTGAGTTATTCCGCGGATCCTCTCCGAATCCTGAGTCATTTGAAGACTTCCGAGCCCTGGGACCTTGCCTGGAGCCATGCAAAACCCGATGACAGATCAAATTTAAGGCATCAGTACTTAACGATCATTTTATTTGTTTAAAACATTCCTCTGATGACATGAGCCGAATCAGTCGATCTGGTTTCATTTCCATCACGGAATTTCGCACCTGTCTACTATGTGCAATTGAAATGCCATACCCGGATGAACCTCAACTACTATTGTGAAATCTATGAGCATCAAGTACGCATTTTACACGGGTTTCATTCCATAGAATGCTTTCAATTTGCGGTGTGACCCCTCTGTCCGATCCCATTCCTCTGCAACAGCGTCCATCTTGGCATCAAAATCCTCGGCCGAAGTCGCATATCCCATGCCCCCTGCCTTCATCACTGGTCCCTTCATGCCTCTTAGGGCACCGATCGATGCATCACGCGCCTCCTCACCGATATTTCCCGCCCACTTGCCAATCTTGACGGAGACTTCCTCGACGCGTACATCCACGAAGCCAGCAGCAGTCATCCATTCCGGAATGTGTTCGCAACATTGAAGGTCGAGACCTTTGGCCTCGAGGAATGTGCTCAGAAAGGTGACGTGCAAGGCCGTTTTTGGGCCAGAGCACCAGTTGGAATCAATCTCGACGAATTGGGCATAACCACCTGGTTTGAGAACGCGGAAGATTTGTGAGATAACTTTTATCCACTCGGCCTTGGTTAGCGCCAAGATGAGAAGGCGCTGGTTAACAAGGCTGAACTTGGATGTCCAATAGGAAGGAAGTGTGGTTGCTGATCCTACAGAGAAATGTGTATTTGGAGGCGTGGTCGCGTACGCTGGGAATAACTTTGATTCAATGTCGATTCCATAAAACTGGACGGATTCAGGGTGTTGAGACCGGCAATCGGTCAACCAGGCAGCTATGGGATGTAGTTGAGGACGTTCGATGCACTGACGAATTGAAATATGGGCCCGAATACCTGAACCCGTGCCAATATCAAGCACTTCCGCGTCCGGGGAAAAGGAGATGGCAGGAAAGATAATGCGCCCTCCAAAGAGTGTCTTGTAAAGCTGGTGTTGGCGTGCAAGCCTGTCGACACCTGTTTACAGTATTTCATTTTCAAATGAACGACGTAGCTTACCTCTCATTTTCGTCATCGTCGGAGGGGAGGAGATACAGAGCTCCTGGATACGAGTGTGATGCTCTGTACGACTCCGTGATTTGGGTGGAAGTGGAAGACATGTTAGTGTTGAAATCGCTTGCCATTGTCTCATATTTCGGTTCGTATTTAAACCACCAAAGCTGATCTTGATCGCCAAAGAGATCCATACCAGTACACAGGTCCGGGAAACTTTGGATAGCCTGAGATACATGACAGCAAGCTTTCCTGCCGAACGGGGAGTCGGGAACAATTTGAGAGGATTCGTCAGAACCTGTGAGCCATGTACGTCAAATGCGATGGCACATCAATTACACTGAACGAGAAAGAAGATTCCGCAGATTAACGGAGCCAAACTCCGGATCCTACAACTCGCCGTGCCGAAGGCACTCACCAGTACTCACCGGTCCCGGTCACGCGCCCAGGGTATGTCACGTGGGTACTCAGGTGTATCTTTTGCAGATTTGATTTGACCTGTAACATGAAATGAAATTGACTGTTCATCCAGGACTGCACCTGCATGAACGATGCACACAGCCTACACTGCTGGGATAAGCACATAAGCTAACAAAAATTTGATTACGTACATTTCCCGGTCCGTGTTCAAACACCGTGCAGAGGTACGTACTGTCAACCTCAGATGACAGACGTAACCGACACCGCAAATTTCTTCAAGGCAAAAGGTCTTATCCGCGGGTGAGACAGTTTACCGGACATAGCATGTGTGAAGCGTTGAGAGATCGGACACGACAGATCGTTACTGGACTGTCCACTGGCAAGTCAATGACGGAGGTAATAGAGGCAGTGATTTAAAGGACGAGGGTGTCAGTCTACAATATCTCCACACCCCGTTTTCAAACCATGGGATTAATCACTGGCAGCACCCAAAGCACAGTTGAGCGCACAGCACACTCATATGCTGGAGCTCTATATCTTCTACCCGCTGATGAGGAAGAACGTCAAAGGTATATTCTCTCTTCCTCCCCGTCGCGCAAAACGTATCACTCACCTTCGGGCCAGGCTCTTAATCCAACATCAACTCTACACCCGCCTTCTCTCAGGTCGTCTCATTCTCCCCCCTATATCGTTTTCCGAAAAAGATGAGATCCTGGATATCGGCACCGGTGCAGGTAAAGTTGCGTTATCCTCCTTCTTGCAGCTCTCTTGATACTTCTCCCTTCGTGTCCTATGTGAAATAGGTGCATGGCTCTCCGATGCCCGTAGCCACCTCCCTGAGGGGGTCCAACTTTACGGCATCGACATCGAATCACGCATGTTCCCCGCCTACCACACTCTATCCCCAAACGTCCATCTCTCCATTTGCTCCTCCACCAACCCCCCATCCTACTGGACATCCAAATTCACCCTTATTCATCAACGTCTCCTAATCCTCGCTTACAACCGGGACCAGTGGCGACGCAACATCAGCGAAATGTATCGCATGCTCAAGCCAGGTGGGTATGCCCAGCTGATCGAGATCGGACCCGAATGGACGTCTGGACCGAAAACGGCCGAGCATGTGTTGTTTTTGGACGAGTTTCTTGCAAACAAGGGCATGTTAATGCGCTGTGGCATTTACATTCCGGATATGCTGAAAGCAGCTGGATTTACCGATGTTAAGTATGAACAAATGGACATGGATTTGGGGGAATGGGCTGGCGAGGATGGTGTGCTGGGTAGGGATATGTTGATCGGCGCATGGAGAGGGATGCGGGATTCTGTGATGAAAGAAGGCGGGTCTGGCAGGTTCGCATCAACAGAAGAGTTCGAAAAGAGAATGCTCGAGATCGCAGAAGAGTTCGACAGTATTGAAGGTTCGCATGCAACAGTGAGAGGCTTTTGGGCTCGGAAACCCTTGTGAATGAAGGATTTTTGGACTCTTCCTTCTCCTCATGCTCGAGTACAGTAGCAGCGAGTAGATCGTGTAAAGTTCTGGAATGTAACTCATGGAATAACAATGATACTGGAATAAAAAATCAGGGACGTACCGAAGGTGCAAGGCTCGGGAAACACAAGGCAGAAATTAAATATTACCTTCGTATGAATCCGAGAACTTGGAAGTTGTACTAAATGTTGAGACTGATGGATATAGGTTCGGCGTTCAACGTTGTTCAACGCTGGCGGGGGCGTCCGGCGACGAGTGTGTGATGTGTTCCATTAGACCGTATTAGTAAGCACATCCGAGAGGACGGAGCTCGACAATATTTGTTCTTTAAACCACCTAGTGCATCATCAAAGTTCCGTTGGCTTCGTGTCAGTCCCATGCTGTTCAAGCAACTGATCTTGATCCGTGCCCTCATATTAGGGACCGGAGAAGAGAGGACTTCAAACCAATCGCAGGAGAAACGTACCTTAGTGTCCCGTTTTAAGTTTACCCTCATTTTCTGATCAGATCAAGAGAATACCTTGAGAAGTATGGGAAAAGACACGATCGAAACGAAGGACAATCTCAGCATTGCCTCTATTAAGGTCCGACCAGCATTCATCCAGGGCCCATTCTTATTCAGAATCTTTGTAAGTGTCTCCTTGTCTCCTGAAATTGCGAAGAAGCAGGGTGAATCGCTCTGTTCCTTTGGAAATGAAATACACACACTTCCGCGCCAATACCAGCTTCACAAGACTGGCTGGAAGTACTATCCTTTGCTTCGGTAGGGAAGAGTTCGACATAGACACAGGCTCTCATCACTATAGCCGATTGTCTCCAAGTATACATCCATCATGAGGCATGACAAGTATATCACTTTTTTCCCAGCTCATATACGGATCTACGCGCCGAGGGAGCCTCAATCAAGATTGGCAAGCGGACAGATCAGTGAGGAGGCGCGGGATGCGGCGATCGGCGCTATGAAGGGATGGAAGGGTCAGTGATGAAGACAATTTCGGGCAAAGATGAGTCGGATTCTGTTTCAAAATGAATCGCGTTTTACGGAAAGATATGATCACGCGAACGACTGCCTACATCCGGTGGAGGTACGGAGAAATATCCCTCCCCATACGTGTTCGTGGTAATCATCAATGTTTCAATCAATCTTGCCGGTTCTGGCTGACATCTGAGACAATGATTTACAGTCCGAAAGACCATATTCACCCCTCGTTTTCAGACTATTGGATTGATCATCACCCAGAAAACAGTTGAGTACCTACTGGAGCTCTGTATTTCCCGCCCACTGATGAGCAATACCAAAAATGTGCTTATCCTCCCTCCCTATCACACAAAGCATACCACTCACCTTCCGCTGCACGCGGACTCGCTACGTAACAACAACTGTACACCCCTCTTCTTCAGTCGTCTCATCCGTATATCTATATCGTTTGCAGACAAGGTCGAGGTCCTGGACATCGGTACCGGAAAAGGTAAGGCCCAATTCTCGTTCTCGTAATATATCGCACCAAAATTTTGCGTCCGCGTGAAACATGTGCATGGACCTCTGATGTTCATGAAGTACTTGATTGGATATAGTTCTGTTTCTAGAATCCCAAGGAATGGAGCGACTCGGATGTGCGCGCTTTCTTATGCCCCAGAGTTAGCAGATCAGTCACCACACATCGTAAACCCAGTAATCAAACCGGTCAAAAACGGAACATTCCCAAACCTCCGACTGATGAATCCAGATCCAACATGCCCGGTGGCTTTGTTGAAATTCAGAAGAAAAGATAATATCATTTTATTCGCAACCACGTCCCCGCATCACAGTTCCACGAGGTGAATATAAAAATAATCACAAAAATTGACCCACGTTCAACGAAAACCTGATTGTCCGAGAGAGAGAAGAAAAGAAAAGAAAAGGAGAGCACAAGCAACAAGAGCAACAATTCTCCTCAGGTTGATTTTGTTGTCTCGATGCACAAGTCCCGCGATTCACGTGCAAGGGCAACCTTGAAAATATCCAGCAGTGCATGTTTTAGATGACGGGTCGCCGTTGCAGCCGTTCGCAGCGCAGCTGCCAATAATACCAGTACCACTCCCACACTTATTGCAAGGGCACCCGTTGTATGTGCCCGCAGTGCACTTTCCAATGGTGTCTTCTGGGCTGGGAAACACCCCCTGGCAGCCTGTCATTCTACTGAGTACTCTAATCGGGGCGTCAGGGCACAGGAGGCTTACCATCCAAGTAGCAGTTTCCGATGTAATATTTGCAGTTGTTCCCACTGGAATTCGGATCCTGGCGTTTGAATAGACCGCCCGCCTGTGTAAGATATTACGGTAAGACATTGTTCTGGTTCTACTCAGCTGAAGCGATGAAACAACATACGACAGGTCTGTCCACATCAATTGTTGCGGACACCATGGTTGTGGCGGCAACGGCAAGGACGACGAAACTCTTGACAAGGTGCATGGATAAGTAGATAAGACAATGGTGGATTTCAAAGTTCTCCGGATGAGCTGACGTAGACTCGGGTGTTGGAGTTGTTGAGTTGTTGAGCACGTCCAATTTTGATGACTAGGTTTATATACCCTTCTTTTGTACTAGAAACCATATTGACCTGATGCACAAAGCGAACAAACGCTGTTGCTACCATCATTTATGGTAGACTTGTGCTCCGAATCATCCCGCCGATCACTGGCGGTGACTTGCGTCAGTTTTTCATTTGAACTCACCCACTAGTTGATTATCATGGTGATCTCCTTTGTAAAATTGGTTCCAATATTGCATTCGGTGATGTCAACATTTGAACTTACCCGCTAGCTGATTATCATGATGATCTCCTTGTCTCCCATAATGGAACACGGGCTATGCAGGGTTTTTGCTTTTTTTGACTCACACTGCCATGGTCAACGAACTTGTAACTGATCCCAATGACAAGTGTTTCAGTGGGATATCTCCTATCGCTGCAACAAATTAATTGTTGATCAAAAAAAGATCCCACAATAAGCCATCTTGAATGACTGGCCCGAGTTTAGAAAGGGGACATCTGTCAGTCGTTAACACTGTAACACATGGGAGAAAGGTTGCGACGCTCAAACAAGAATTTAATTCGATTCCAAGATAGTGATGTTGTTGGTATGAGTTGGTAGGTGAAAGGGGAAGAGAACAGTACTACCCCTGTGAGCTTCCTCCAAACGCGCATATAATACTAATACATTACCAACTTCGAGCACGCCTCCTACTACAATCCTTGAAATGGTCCTTCAACAACAGCCCTTTGTTGCACTTGATAATCCTTCCCAATCCCAGTCGCTGGGACTGCATCCTGACGCCGACCAATGAACCTCACCTCGGCAGGTTCACCCAACCCACTCAATACGAGCCCCAACCTATCTTTGACGTGTCCCCATGCACCCTGGTTCTTCGGTTCTTCCTGTACCCACAACCATTCCGGCTTGGAATTCGAGGACGAGTACGGCTTAAGGATGTCTGTGAGGTAGGTAAATGGGAATGGCGCAAGCTCTTCGAGGCGTATCAGTGCTACTCTTTCTTCCAGTCCTCGTGCAGCACGCTCTTTCGCAAGCTCGTAGTAGACCTTCCCGCTGACCAATACAACACGCTCGATTTTCTCTGTCGGCGGGTACGCATCAGGAAGGACAGGCTGGAACTGCGTGCCGGGAAGCATTTTCGAGAGTCTAGAAGAAGCTGCCTGAAGTAACACGTAGAGTGAGATCCGTATGAAATAGAAGATGACTTCAACGTACTGCCAAACGCAGGAGGCCTTTTGGTGCAGCAACGATAAGAGGTTTGCGATAGTTCCTCTTCATTTGGCGACGAAGAAGATGGAAATATTGCGCGGGAGTAGTGGGGAAGACGACATGCATGTTGATATTCACATTCGACTCAGGGGCATCAGAGTCATTCGTGAGCTATTTCTAGATCATCAGCACGAATAGGGAAGCATGTATGGTTTCGCACCTGCAACATTCTCTCGATGCGATTTGAGGAGTGTTCCGGACCAGCGCCATCTAAACCATGGGGGAGTAAGAGTACAATCCCACTTTGCTTCAACCATTTCGCTATGGTAACAAAATAATATTACCCCAGAGAATACAAGAAAAACATGGTCGCTCACTTTCGGCGCTCGAAATAAATGTATCGATGATGATTTGGGCGCCATTGAAGAAATCACCAAACTAACGTCAAACTTGTCGATCAAATGTGTAGCATACAAGAGGAAAACAACAATACCTGAGCCTCCCAGATGGGCAACAAATCAGGTCTTTCCCACGAAGCGCCGTACTCGAACTGTAGAACTTGTCAATAAGCTCGATACTCATTGCGAAAATATCCTACCCCAAGAACTGCCATCTCACTCAACGAACCTAAGATTAACCATTTCATCAGTAGTAAATATGAACGCAAAGATTACCCACTATTGGCAAGCTCTAGTTTCCCAGCTGCTCCCGTCAGTGCATGGTTCAGTGGAATAACCACCCCCTCGGTATTATGGTCGACGAGCATTGCATGACTTTTTGGCAAGATCAAGGATAAATACGATAAACGGATATACACCAAGATGTTGATGGAGCGTACCGGTGACTAAACGTTCCTCGACCAACGTCTTGTCCGGCAATCCGAACATCACATCCATCGAGCATGAGCGAGCCAAACGCCAACGCCTACCGATCCCGATGCAACGTTTATATTTCGTTCCAAGGAACAAGAGTCACGTACTTCTGCAGTGGCCCAATCAATGCCCTCTCCCTTGTCCAAGCTCGCCAGCCGACTCTTGACGTGTCGCTGTAATCTAGGGTGGATCTCCTAAAGATTAACCATAAGCCTTGCACAATAACGGTCAGGAAAAAATACGGACGAATCCAGCTGGAATCTCAACGCTTGCCTTCCCCGCCTTTTGTAACACCTCGGAGGGTACGCCCGTGTCGAACAACATTGCTTCCTTCGAACCTGGCCATACCATAGGTACCTCTTTCCCATCGATAACCAGAGATTCCCATTGACCATCAAATTTGACAGAGGGAGGAGAATACGTCGCCGAGGCCGTGAGAGCGTCGCTGAGCGTGGCCTTGTAAGAAGTTCGGATGGAGGACGCGGAGTCTTGGGAAATCACACCATCAGACTGTTATACCGCCAGCAAGACATTTGATTAACAAAGGGCAGTGCACACGTGTTCGATGCAATTGAGACACGCACTACCAGTGTATCCTCGTAAAATTGAGGTACGCTCCGCCTTGATCGGATCTTCTGGTACATAATTGGCTGGGTATATGCGGGTTCGTCCAATTCGTTGTGTCCCCTGAAGATCGGGCTCTTGAATATCACCGCTGTGCCGTAGAAAAAAAAAGATATTTACCAACGGCGATACACCATCAGATCTACAACGATATCCTTCCTAAAGTGACTCCTGTACTTGAACGCAATCTCGATCGCGCGAGATACATCTATGGAAAGATTATTTAGTTTGATAATATCTTCTAAGAGTAGACAGATGCTTACCTTCAGGGAAATCACCATTCACATGCAGGACTGGGCAGTTGACCATCTTTGCGACATCTGAACAATACAGGGAAGATCTCGCAGCAGATGCTGGTGTCGTATACCCAATGCTAGAAACCAAATCATCAAGCAAGGTTGAATAGAACAAAGGCGTACGCACTTGTTACTGTGTATCAGCTAGTATTAGAAATATGCTCAAAGACGAAGATGTATAACGGAACGTACTCAACCACGATGTGAACACTCCCTCCACTGGTATAATGCGGCAAGTTACCTAAGGACGAGTGGTCAAGAAGACGCGACACCGAGAGTCAAACAACATGCTTAAACCAAGCGTCTCCATGATGACGCCCTGCCCCGTGAAGCTGGCATCTCCGTGGAGTTGTACGCACATCACCTTTGCAGACCAATATCACTTCAAACATGTTTACTCAGACAGACGTTATAACATACCTTATCCCCGAGCATGCAACCTTCAGCTCCAACGCCTCCCTTCTCCAAGGCCTTGAGAAGACTATATTGTTTGGCGCGAGCCTTACCTAAAGCCACAGGGTTCACGGCCTCTGGGGTGGATCGGGATCAGTAAGGAGAGTATAATGTACACCCATGCAATAGGACGTCGGAAGAGTCGAATCAACGAGGACGTACCCAAATGTGATGGGTTTGGCAGGAGAGATACCTTGATTTCTTTCCCTCCATAATTCAAGGTGGGCGAAGCCGCTAGACGGGAATTATTTGCACCAGAAGCGAAAAAAGAAGCGCATATACCCACCCAAGTGACTGAGCACATCACCCGCGATCGTTTCCCCGTCCACCTGTACTTCCGCACCGCCCTTAATCTTGTGGAAGAGCGCGGCGGGATCATATTCTAACAGACCAGTGAGCAAGTTAAGCCGTCCACGATGGGGCATGGCAAGGATGATTTGGGTCGTATCAGCTAATGTCACATGCGAGTTAGCGGCATCGTGAGGATGAGCTAGATAAAACACATACCCTGGGCAGCCGCGGCGAACAAAGCGTCGAGCGCAGGCAGCATAGATTCGCCACCCTCCAAACCATACCGCTTCAAATTCGGAAATTTAGCCTGCAAGAATGTGTCAAACACTTCGGAGCGCGCAAGTAACTCATGCATTCTGCGTCGAGACTCCGGAGCTGTGGGATCTACCACATTGGCAGCCTCGGACTCAAGGAGATGCGCAAACCAAAGTCGCTCCGTCTTGCTTGGAAGGTCCATATATTCGTATGCGATACGTCCCACGTAGACTGCGTTGAGAAACCCGGTAATCTGATCGAGAGTCCAGTTCTTGCCCTTTCCGTGACCTTCACCAGTCCAGAGAATACCATCAACATTATAATGCGCAGAAGGGTCACTTAGGCCATAACGAGTAGGTTCGAGTGCTGCGACACGTTCACGTCGAAGAATGTCCAATGGGTCGATGGATGCAGCACGGTGGCCGTGGGTGCGAAGGGCATCCGCATAACGTAATAGAGGGGCGTTCGTTGCTCGGTTGACTAGTTGCTCAGGAGTGTCTGATACCAGTTGTGAGTGAGATAGAAGAAAAAGACGCGTACGGCGACGTACAATCTGGCATGGTGAACTTGCGCACCCTACGAAAACCATACGACTCGTCATGATAGCGTCGTCTGAGAACAACAACCTTGCCAGTGCCTTCCACCGTCGTGGGGCTCACGGAACCCAATCGGAGGAGGTGCCTTTCTATTGACGCGTTGCTAGCTCGAACGTGAGTGTACATGGTGTAGCTTAGGTTCGCTCGTCGCAGCTTGTGGTAGTGGAAGTTGAACACCCTATGTTGTAAGGATATAGCGCGGGACTAGTGCGGATGGATCTTGCCATTATTACATAACGCTACGGTTCAGTACGTAAGTTATTACTTCAGACTTTGACTACTAAAAGTACTTTACGATGGGTCCCCAACGGTCAACAATACCAAGGAACTTTCGTTCTAGGAACCGCCCGTACTCTTCTTCCCCCAGTCGATACCAATGTTAAAACCCTCCACCAGAATTTACCGGTCGACCAGGCCGCTTGCATAACGCGCGTGACTCAGTGGGTCAAGGGGCACTAGACCTCTGCTCGATATTCTCTCTGATTCCACTCAAGATTCCAATGGCGATAAGGATGAGCGCCGTGTCGCAGGGTGCGTTATCCTACCAACATATGGCTTTTTATTGATGTATTCACAGTGTACAAGAAACCTACCGGGAGTCTAACGAAAACCATGCGCTTGGGCAACCATCCAAGTCTAAAGTGACTCGTCAAGAGCTGCAAATTTTAGGTACGTCTATTGTGTACAACAGGTGATGTACTCCCATCCGCATTTTACTAGCTTCTGCGATTGCCGAGTCTTTGGAGAACATTGGTCATCGTGAGGCACATTACAAGAACGAAGCTGCTGAACGGGACTATCAAGAACGCATGCAGAAACTCAATATGGAGCAAACCAAACGCACTCAAGAGTTTCAGATGAAAATGGCTGAGTTGCACCTGAAAGAGCTCGAGCTTGAGATAGAGAGGGAGAAGACGGAGGCCGCATTTTTCCTTCCATGATTGTCGTCATCGTGTCGCTAATGTTATTCATGTACCGATCAAGTGATCACGATGTCCGCTCTTCATGCAAACAACGAGCTTCGTGGTGTGTGCATGAGGCGTGGTGCTATTAATTTGTGAAGCATAGCATTATGCATGCCACAGAAGTTAAGTTCTGTCCTCCTTGTCGTGCCCGCAGTGTACTCATCAACATCCCCCCTTTCAATCCCTGTCTAGCTCGTGTCATCAAGTTTTAGCAAGGATGTGTCTTCGTATTAATAGACAGGTTCGTATCAGTGACACGCTTGCCTTCCACCGCTAACCCCTTGCAGTCGGCGCCGTTGACGAATGACGGCGATACACCCAGGCTACACCATGAGCCCAGGGATCCCAATCTACCGAACATCATGGTGGTGGGTCCCATGGGTGGCGGTGTCAGCTCCGTCGTCAATTTGATTGCGGGCAAGGAAGTTGCCCGTGTCTCCAACGACACATCACGGTGTACGAGGAAGATGGCTTCCTATCACATCGAACTCAGAGATGCCGCAAAGATCGTCCCAATCACGCTCTACGACATCCCGGGTTTCAATTACAACGCTAAATCCCCTCTCGAATTTCCACGTGTGCCTATCAGCCTAGCTATCATCTGCATGGAGGATTTTCCAGCACAAGTGAGGGCGACCGCGGAGTACTTGAAAAACAAGTGGAAGAAACATGGCGATGGCAACATTCCCGTTCTTGTCGTCATTAACCACATCGCGCCCAAGCCGGACGCTGGCTGGTGGGAAGAAAACAAAAAACACTTCCCCAGTCTCAGTATCGTGACCGACCACGTCTGCTTGATAAGACGGCAAAAGGAGGAATCCACAAGACAACTCCAGTCTCTTATCATCCAACATTTGTCCGCTCATGCTCACAGTGTTCACAACAAAACACTATGATATCCAGATAGATATTCTTCTCTCTTTGTGTTCTTCTCGCTCACACTTTTCTCTTTTTTTTTTTTGACTGGTGTTCTTTGCATTTTTGGGGCCGTTTCAGCCTCTTGACACCATTATATTGCCTTACACCTTCCCCAAAAATATGTATTCTTGGATGTAGGGAGTTGTAAAATGACCATGTGAGTACTAGTGTTGTTAATGAGTTCCGAGTCCTTGAACCCAAATTAGTACGATACGTTGCAAAAATTGAAACATTATGATGGGAGTAGGTTTTCCAGATGCTTGTAACACCAAAGACGTATGTGTTCTCTGCGACAGACACAGACCAATACCGGTACACTCCAACTCTGCGTTACATCCAACGACAAAACAAAACTGATAGACAGTTGCAACTGGAACGTGAGGATGCTGGAGACGAATGGCTGAATATATCAACTCTCGCACTGCTTTAGGCCACACTCACCTCTTCTTTTTGATCGACGCGTGCAATTATCCAGAACCAACAACCGGATTCGTTCCTTGGATAGGTCTCTCCGTTTCAGTAAATTCGGATTGTCGTCTGCATCTCTCGGAGACAACGTTGTGATACATGCGTGCGCATCGAACGTATCCATCCCTTCAAGGCACATTCGCTCAACCCATCCACCGTTCGTAAGTCCGCCTTCGATCAATGTATCCCACCATGCCTCCATCCCAATCCCTTCCTTTGTCCCGAATCGTTCCAGTTCGGTGACGACAGCGATCATGGGAACCTTCTGCTTCGGAATGTACCCAACGCGGCGTACCAAGTTGGAGACGGCCATCGCCTTCTGTTTGCGAAGACAGTATATGAATAGATCGATCCCCTCATCTCGTTCTATCTGTTGAATCTTCTTCAGGATCATCTGGTCCGGGAACCGCCCACCAAACCCAGGTACTTCGTAGAAACCAAACTGTTTTTCGGATCCCGGAAGTTCCGTGGTGTAGGGTTTGATCTTGTGCGAGATAGTGATAGTCCTGGCATTAGGGTTCTCGATGCTGATTGGATATCCGGCGATGAGGTTCAGAAGAGAACTGATGCCTACCCCAGTGTGACCGAAGATCACAACCACGTAGGGTTTGGTGACCTGGAGGGCGTCAGAGAACGGAAGCAGGGCATGGCTGGACAATTTACCGGAAGTGTACGTCCGGAAGGCTGAGCTGCTTGGCTAGAGGCAGTGTTAGCCATGACCGCCTGTGGGAGGCCGAGGATGTGGTGGGAGGTGAGACGCCGGGGCACTGCCACCTGGACATGCACGGTGGTGAAGCACAAAGGCTTGCGCCTAATGGATTAGGGATTATTTGATTGCATCGGCTACCTCATGGTAAACACACTCCTCGAAAACGTCATGTGATCAAGATAGGTTATTTGGTTCTATTTGACAAAAGCCTTGGAAATAAACAACACCCAAACACCGTGAACACTTGTAATCAATGAATCCAGTGTTGAACGTGATGGTTGCCAACCCAAGAACCAAGAGCAGTGTCATTATTTAAGATCCCGGGCCTCCAGCCTCAAGGATCAATGTTTCTCCGTCGATTGCAGTGTATAATACACAGAATATTTGGCCCTACGCTAGTGACCTGTCAAAACTGATAGAACATCGCCTTTCTAAATTGTAGGATCATCTTCCGCAACCGACAGGAACGAATCCAAGATACACCAAACACTCATAACGCTCCGGATCAATGGTGGAACGGAAATTTTGCTGGGCGTGCAGATCAAGAGTATGTTGATCTACAATTGCTTGCTTGCTGAAGTGTTGGAAACAAATCCAGATCAAGTCTATAAAGCCACTGATTGGGCTCAGTACAGGTCTGGATTGATGGTGGCCTAGGACGAAGTCAACAACTGTCAATGGCCGGGCTGTGCCTCAGTATATAAATATAGTTGTCAAATCTCGGGTGTGTTCAATCACTGCGGTACCTGCACAAGTTCATCTCCTCGTCAACATGTACTTTTTCAATCGTTTCTTTGTCCTTGCCGCTGCTACAGTAATGGTGTCTGCGATGCCGGTCGACAGACGTGTTGTACGTTACCTCTTCTCCTGTACAACTAGAACAATGACATCCCCTATAGGAGGGTGGGCTCCTCAAACCCCAGAGTGGAAACAACTGCCAAAACTACGTCGGAAGCTGTTACCAGAACGGTAAGCACCCCACTTCACGTTTCAGTGCTAGATTATTCACTGTGAATGAAATCACAGGCTGTGAGGGTGTGTTTTCCAATGGTAACATCATCGGAACGTGTACTGCGGGCACATACAATGGCTGCCCTTGCAACTAAATCTCGGTACTTGTGCACCAGGATAACAAAATAGCCCTGAGGACCGCAATATCGTCATTATTCCTCGGCTTGCTGCACTCTCGTCTTCTCGAACAAGCAGGTTTCTTGTTAGATCAACCGGTGCCGTCCACTCAACTTATTTCTTTTTTATATGGACACGGTCATGTTTCAATAATTGATCGACGTAATTTTATATATTCTGATTAATGTTCGAGACTCGGAGAGCAAGTCAGTGGATCTCGATTCTCATCATCAGTCGGAGGTTTGGAAATGTCATGTAATTTCCGTTCTTCGACCTTGATGCCATCGATTTGTTGAACTGCTGAATCGTTCCTAGCAGGATGTAATAGGTCCGTATCAAAGGAACGACGAACAAACGAGGACTATGGAAACGAGCGTAAGTGAAATGGCGGTCATAAACAAAGAAGGTGAAGCGTCTGGGTATACTATGGTGAACACACTGCTAACGTGAACGGCAAAGGCGCTGCCTACCAACTAGTCGTAGTCGTACAGAAATAAAAGACCCTCAAGAAGAAACAAATACACGCGGACAGCCATCAAAAAACATATGGTAGGTCAGGGAGATATCCCGCACTTTTCACGTACGTGACACGTTTCGTTCCATTGCAATTCCTCCAAATGAGGTTCCTAACGGCCTGCGTCGACTGATACCGTCGTCCGTACAAGTCCATGTTGTACGAGACGTCTTCTCGGGATAACGTCGTCACGCAAGCGTGGTCGACGAATTTCAATCCCCTCGACGCAAGCATCTCACCATTCCTTCTCGCCCCGGACCACCAGTCTTCCATAGACTCGCTATGTTTCTCGAGACCGGTGACGACGCCGACCATGGGTACTCTCTCCGGCACAGCGGATCGAACGGCGTTGTAAATTTTCTTGGCGATGCCTTCCTTTGGTCTTAAACAGTATATGAGGAGGTCGATACCACGCTCTGTGTAGAGGTCACCGATGGTCTTTTCAGGGGAATATTCGTTTCCGAATCCGGGGATGTCATAAATATCGAACGAGTGACCGTTGATTTCTACCCTATATGCAGCCGGTGCCAGCGTACAAGGGTGCATGTCTGTGCTGAAAGGGGCGTCTTCGCGGCCGAGGATCAGATTCACGAGGGAACTTATTCCCATGCCTGTGCGTCCAAAGACCACGACGACGTGTACCCGGTCTCCCTTTGTTGAAGGAAAAAGAATAGTTTGTATGAACGATGCGTTTTCAAACACGGCAGAAGAAAACGTGCTCGAAAGGAGAACTCACATTGTCCACTGGCATGGGCATGACTGGAGGTCTGGTTTCGAACGGGTTGAACCCGCGCAACCGACTTAACGGTGTCTCGCTGAAGAGCTTGCTAGGGGCGAAAAACTTGCTCGACGCCATCCGAAAGACGGGGTGGGGTGGATACACACACGCGGTGGTTGGGTGAGGGGCAATTTGAAGCTCAACAACGGCGTTCTTCGCCATGGAATGGTGGGCCTTTTAAAAAGGCATTCCCAGCGGGACCAAAGATGCCTCATGGAAAGCGTGCCGCACGCCCGCGCTGGGTGCATGCTTTGCGGTGAGCTCCCCATCTTGGATTCGTGTTTTTGATTCCCCACTCTTATTCCGTCGACATCATCCACATGCCATGGGAAATCCGTATCGGGACTTGTCTTGTTCGTTTGGCTCGTATCGTTGGCGTGGTTTGGTGTGGAGGCGACCCTAGATGATTATCACCACTCTCTCGGCGTCACGGAACCCTCGCGTGATACACTGCAGGGCCCCCTCGTGTTCCGATCTTTTGTTCCGAGAAAGATGGGTCAGTCCCTTTTGACAAGATAAGAGAGCAGGCGTTTTACGTGTCGAAGACGCGAACGAAGCAACGACCAACGAGGCAGGGTTGGTTTCTTTGACACTCTCAACCTAACTTTGAGTGGGACCGCTTGCCGGCCTTGGTATGACTTTGCTATGAAATCACGTCAACATATGGAGTCGAACACGTGTAAACGAATTAGGCCAACGCCGCAAAGACGAACGTTCCACAGATCTATCTATCCTATACCCAGCACAAGCTCTCCACGAGTCACTCTATCCGTGCCTGGGGTTGTATCACATCTATCATACATATCTCGAGACTGCCAGAAGGTTGCTGAGCTGCCAAACCACGAATTCGAATACCAACCAAAGTGAGACACACACGACTTATTAATTTCCAAGGAGCATGTCTCCTCGGCGAACCCATCTTCCAACGCCTCTCTTTTCGGCCCAACAATTTCTCATGATGAGCTGTTTTGCTGCCCTTTCCGACTCTGAAAGCCTGTCCTTGAAGATGGCATCGCGGGTCATCGATGCGTCCAAGGTGGTGACGCAGGCATGATCCGCAAATACCATGCGCCTCGCTTTCAAATCTGCTTCGTTTGTCGACCACCAATGATCCATCGTCTCGCCATACCTCTCGAGACACGTTATCACTGCGACGATGGGTACGTCATCGGACACTGCAGAGCGTATCGCCAAGTAGTTTTGATATCCGGCATTCGCGTCGCCACGCGTGCCACGTAAACAATTAACGACGAGGTCGATCCCGAACTGCGCGTCGAGTTCTCGTAGGGCTTTAGTGATTGTGGAAGTGGGGCATTTGAAAGAGCCAAAGCCGGGTGAATCAATGAGTCGGAAAGAACGCCCGTTGAGCGTGAAGGGGTAGGCAGTGAAAGATTTGGTGCAGGGACTGACGTCGGTGGAAATGGGGGCGTTGGAGATGCCAGTGATCATGTTGATAAGGGAGCTGACGCCGACGCCGGTTTGGCCGATTATGACGACGTTGAAGATGTGCTGGGTGGTGGCAGGCGTGGGATGGGTAAGATATGATTAAGATTGGCGTGGTGGACAGACCTTGTCGCTGTGGGCATCTTCGTGCAGAATGTGTTTCAAAAGGTCGTTGATGAGGGAGGCTTTTGAATCTTTACGAAGAAATGCGGGAAGAAAGTGCATGCCAGCAAATGGTCAGAGGCACGGTTCGGGCGGTGCTGTGATCAGTCTAAAAGGGTGGGTGCACTGCTTTTCAAAGGTACCGTCGAGGTTGTCGAACAAGTCCTCGAAGCCGCAGGCGGTATATAAGACGACCAATGACCACGTGTTGGTAAAGTTAAAGGTTGTACTTACTTTTTGCAAACGTCGACGTCGGTCTGGGTTGGCGGAGGCCGCGACGGAGGTGGCCGTGTGGCGGACGTGTCGCCCTGTACACAGGCATTCTTAGCCGCGACGGTCGTCTTGCCAACAACTCAAGTACTTCTGATAGATTTGAATCGATCGGAAGAATCCGTCATATATGTTATTACAACTACCGATACCAATGGTAATCATGTTCAGGAGGTTCTCGGGATGAATTTTTGAGGGTATGCACGTTAATCAGGAAGGCCGACTCGACCCGACGATACATGGAGATCTGCACGTTCGTGGGTCCACATGCCAACGTACAACGGGCTAGTTTTGGTGTCGGAAGGTTGGAAATGGTCCCTGGTATGCAGGAATGGCAGGTACGGGTTCGGACCGGACCTTGCCGTGAACGTTGGACTAGCAGCGGTCACTGCGAACAACAGCGACGACGACACTGACTGGACGCGGGCACTGCTCAGGCGATTCGAGTCTAGACTTTTGCGAACAGACCACGGCGACGGCGTTGCGCACACGTCCGATTCGTACGGATTTGTCCTAATCCAGCACACCGACCTCAAATCATCCACCATTATCCCAAATCTATTCTCGATAATCTAATTCTCTGGCACATATAAGCTCTCCTTCCCTCTTTTCCCTTCTTCTCCACTCCACCACATCATGGACTCTTACCTCGAACCGTACACACGCGCAGGCGACGACATCTCCCTCGATGCCGTCCGCGCACAGGTACGCGCCCTCGAAGACACCCACAGGACCCACGGCGTGCAACTTTCAGGCAGGATTGTCCACGTCTGTCACTACCTCCCCGTCGTTCCCACCCTCATATCTCAGACGTCCCCGGCTGCCGCGGGCGTCCTCAGCCCGCCTCCGTCTCCTCCCACCCACTACGGAGACATCCCTGCGAGTCCCATTGAAGATCCCAGCGCACAGCAACCTCAACCGTCTGAATCTTCTTTTCCTTCCAGGCGCTGGAAGCTCGCACCCAGGTATGGCCATGCTGCCATGATCTCGGGTATTCGCTCCCTATCTGCTACTCACGATCAGCTCATCGTCGGCTGGACTGGCGATGTCCTCTCACATCCTTCCGAGGGCGCTGCATCCGCGGAAGAGAAGGGGACCACCGGCAATGCCGAGAATTACATTCCCAGTCATCTCGTCAGCCAAGCAGATAAAGACGCGCTGCAAACGGAACTGGTCGGATATGACGAAGACGGCCAGGGCCAGGGTATCGAAGGCAACAAGGGAAAACTCGAGTATGTTCCTGTATGGCTCGAAGATAAGGTCGCGCACGGACATTATGAGGGATATTGTAAAACAAGTGAGCCTTTCTCGACATCATCCTCACTTGATTGGCACAATCTTATCCTCGCGTGGTATTTTTCCTTTTCGTCCGCTTTTTTGACGTGTAATTTCCATATATACGTTCGGCGTGGTGTTTTTCGGTGGCAGGGATATCTATCAGGTGTCACTTGAATTGGTTCCGGGCAATCACTCTGCGTTCTGATAGGCGCTCCATCGGTTATTGATTGCTTGATCTCGTATCTCCGGGAGTGCGCTTTCTCGGCCCCAAATATGGTATCAGATTGAAGAATCAGAACGGGGAGCCCACGCTTGATCTTTTCTGCATATATGCGTGTCAGTTGTGATAGTGCGTAGAGGTATATAAGGATTAGCGTCGTTTCTCTTCACTTGCTTCTTTTCTTCTGAAGCTTTCCCGTATCACGTGACTGACAACCGCTTCTAGCACTTTGGCCGCTGTTCCACTACCTGCTCTGGCAGGATGTAGCTACGGAGTATGCATCGGCCGATGCGCACTGGGTACATTATGATCAGGTATGCCAAACTTTATCGCTACATCGCGGGATTAGGATTCATCTCGATACGCAGGCAAATCAAGTGTTTGCCGAACGTATTGCGTCCGTACTCAAGCCAGGTGATCTTGTTTGGGTGCACGACTATCATCTCCTCCTTGTACCAAAGCTGTTGCGCACTCAAGCAAGTGAAAAAGATGTGTGAGCTCATGTTCCGTTCCGTCTCTGCATGTATCCTGATGCTGTGTAGAATCATTGGTCTCTTCGTCCACACCCCATTCCCAAGCTCGGAGGTATTCAGATGCTTACCACGTAAGTTGGGTACTAGCTTCCTCGTCTTTATCATATCTCATGAATGGATTAGGTCGCAAAGAGATCCTCGATGGCATGCTCGGTGCCAACCTCATCTGTTTCCAAACTTATTCATATTCCCGTCACTTCACATCCACTTGTGTTCGCGTCTGTGGATACGAAACGACTACCCGCTCTGTTCCCGCAGCTACCCCTGCTAATATCTCCTCCATTCTCAGTACCAGCTCACCTTCTTCTGCTCATCCCGATCGTAGCAAATCAGCAGCCTCTTCCGAGAACAAATATATAGGCATTGACGTACAGGGACATATTGTTTCGGTATCTCACTGTCCGGTCGGTATTGATGCCGAACGTGTAGCGAGGGACACGTTGCGGCCTGGTGTCCAACCCAAGTTGGAAGCGCTCCGAGCGTTGTATGCGGATAAAAAGATCATCGTGGGAAGGGACAAACTAGATGTCGTCAAGGGGGTTATACAAAAGGTATGTCATGCATTCCTCTGTTCTTCGGATTCGGCATACTGATAACGTCCGTGACCCAGCTCCGTGCGTTCGAGAAACTACTGCATGATTACCCTGAATGGCAAGGCCGAGTCGTACTTATCCAAGTGACGTCGCCTTCTCTCACGGATTCTCCCAAACTGGAACGTCAAGTATCGGAATTAGTTGCACATATCAATGGAGAATACGGAAGTTTGGATTTCATACCCGTGCATCACTAGTACGTTTTTCAATTTTGTATCTGGTCATTGAATGTTACGGCTGACCTCTTTGCGCTTCACGTAGCCACCAAACACTCAAAAAGGACGAATTCTATGCTCTGCTTTCCGTCGCGGATTTGGGTGTCATCACACCACTACGTGATGGCATGAACACAACTTCGATGGAATTTGTTATCGCGCAAGAACGTACTAAACAATCACCGCTCGTTTTAAGCGAGTTCATGGGCATCAGTCAACACATGGGTCAAGCACTCCAGGCTAATCCATGGGATCTCGGGGTACGTATTTCTTGTGCCGACACTGATGTCAGTTGGAACTGATCGTCATTCGAACAGGACGTCGCTGCAGCGATGAATGATGGTCTCTTGATGTCCTCCAGTTCAAAGGCGGCCCGGCACGATGCCCTTCACAAAGTCGTGACCACGCACACCTCTCATACGTGGGCGGCGCTTCTCGTCAAAATGCTTCTGTCCCAAATCAACGGACAGACGACCGCTCGTAGGACACCTTGGTTACCCAAAGAGCTCCTGAAAGACAAGTACGAGAAGGCAAGCAAGCGCCTGTTCTTGTTTGATTATGACGTGCGTACTATCCTTTTTGAAATGGATGCGAGCGATATTAATCCAATGACGTTGATTGCGTAGGGCACTCTCACGCCGATCGTCAAGACACCATCGATGGCGGTCCCTTCGTTTGATGCTCTGAATGCACTCACGAAGCTTGCCTCTGATCCCCGCAACATCGTCTACATTGTCTCTGGCCGTGACCAAGCCTTCCTGGAGCAACACCTCGGCCACATCAAACACCTTGGTATGAGCGCCGAGCACGGTGGGTTCATCCGTGATCCTTCCAACGGCAATGGCAACGGTACCGCGGAAGACGAAGAAGTCTGGATGAATTTCACACAAAAGTTGGATATGGAATGGATGGAAGAGGTGGCCGAGATTTTCAGGTATTATACGGAGAGAACCACAGGAAGCCACATTGAGATCAAGAAGAGTTCGATTACGTGGCATTATCGGTCGAGTGATCCCGAGTGGGGGTTAGTCTCCGCTCTTTCCCACAAAGGACTTGGGCTGAACGTCGCTTTGTAGATTGTTCCAGTGCAGGCAGTGTCAAGACTTGCTGGAGAACAACCTGGCACATAAGCGTCCCATCGAAGTGCTCGTTGGGAAGAAGAACCTCGAAGTTCGCCCGTTGGCTGTGAACAAGGTCCATCCCTTGTCCTTCTGAGATCGACCCGCCTTGCTCACCTACATCTTCCATCTTCCAAAAATAGGGTGAGATCGTCAAGCGGATTCTGTACATGAATCCTGATGCAGAATTTATCTTTTGCGCGGGTGATGACAAGGTGGGTCAAATGCAAGATTCATTCCCGATCGATGACCGACCCGTTATTCTAGACCGACGAAGACATGTTCCGAGCCTTGCACGTCTTTTCTCCTGACACGATTGGTAAAGCGCACATGGAAGCCCCCCTGTCCGTCACCCTCGTGGACAACAATAACGGTGTGTCCCCGCCGGACCTCGAACTGGCCATTGCATCGGATGCAGTTTTCACGACGGCCGTGGGTCCGAGTACGAAGCGGACGTTGGCAAGCTGGCACTTGACGACGCCGGAGGAGACCCTCGGTCATATGCTGAATCTCGTTGGGGAGAGAAGTCGGGGGACCACGGCGAGCACTGCGAATGGGGAAGGAGAGGAGCCCAAGGGTTATTTGTGACGTGCGCGTTTGCGTTGGACTTGAGGGTGAGCGGTCTTACTGTTGAGAGAATAACCATGTCGACGTTGATGCGTCAGGACCATTTTAAAAGAATATTTCATTTCACATATATGTATGTCACATCGGTGACCGCGCGGTCTACTTGGTCGTCTGGTGTGAATGTATCGGTGATAGACTTGTTCTCTCGTCGACGACTAGTGTTGGGTTCTGGGAACCAATAGACTCTAGAATATCTATAGTATATGTTCGATGTGCATTTCCGGGTGGGATGTTTGTTGGAGTGATTGAAGGCGACTTGTCGACATTGATTATTTGTGTTACTGTGATCGATCTATATTTGCAATCCTCCGATTCATCCCGGGCGGATTAGTATATTACTTACCACTAGTATTTGCGGGAGTTTCGTTCGATCTGATCTTTATGGTTCCGAGTCCAATAGACGACGACTTGGAAAAGTGGCGGGCCATCTACCACAACGGGGACACACTAGTATGATGATTCGGCACAGCCCTATGACTCCTGCGAACTGCGAGTATAAAGCAAATACAGGTAGATACGGACACAAGCGCAACTTCCTGTTCAGAGTCGAAAGCAGTTGCTGTGAATCTGTCGGCACACATTTACTACTATTATCAGGACTCGGAAGCCTTCCTGTGGTCGATGGGGCGGCACATATTCATTAGCTCTACGGGACCGCCATTCAAACTATCTGCCGGGGTCGGCTATATGTGCCGTCCTTCGAGAGTCGGTCAATCTGTAACATACCACCTCGTTCTTTGCAGGTGTCAATGCTTCAAGGTGTATCGTATGTCGAGTTCTCGCCTTCAACTCTGCTGCAGCAAGCTATCACAAATATTGTGTTCAATGATTACGCCACACGTATGTTGGTCGACTTCACCGCGTTCTGTCCATTATCAATCTTACTTTTTTTCTAGTTGTAATCATCACTGCCGTCGGATACGATTATAGTAAGTATTACATGTCCACGTTGTACGGGACCTCAATATTGCCAGTCCTCACATTCTCAGACGAGGTATATATATCACCTTTATTTGCGATGCACGTATTAAACCTTTTCCAGATAGAATACATTTGGGTTCGTATTCACTCTTGGCGGGATCAACCTATTCTTATATGACCGCAGAACCGGCCCTGGACACGCGCTTCCACAGTGTTCGTCCTCGTGAGTATCGCTCTTATCTCCAAGATTCCGCAATCAGGACCCTTTTTGTTAATTTCAGGCCCGTTATTTCGGACTATGTTCTGCCGTGTATGTCGAAGCTGGCTGTAACACATGAATTCACTCATCCCTTATCGGTTCGCTAGCATTTTTGCCCTTGGTTCGTTGAAATCTTCATATTTGTTCCGATTTTTGTCCGCTGACCTGGTCTAATCAAAGTGGGAAGTTCTTTCTTACCTGGCCCTGCAGAGGTGATTTATTTTTACTACACTGATGATCCACACAAAGATACTTAAAAGCTTTAATTATTGATAGACGTATGTGTTTTCATGCTTCAAGCTGCGCTTATCAACAATATGTCTAAAGAAATCATTGAACCCCATTTCAATAGTTGTGAGTACATTTAGCTTTTCGAACATCATTTGTGCTAGATGCCACTTCTAAGGCGATATACTTGTTGTTTTTGGCCAATGGTCCGTATGGACTTTTATTGGTGCCGGGGATTGTGAGTCCTAGTGTTCACTTTCATGCAAGACGATTGACGCTTGTACACACAGTGATAATACTACTCATCGTGTGGGCATACAGGCCATCAAGACTAATTTTCGGCGCTTTGCTCGTGGTCTACGCCGTGGAAGTCATCCTAATTTTTGTATTCTGTGTTATGCTCAGCACTCGGAACAATTCCGCGGGTAGGTGGTTTAACACGGCTTCACATTATGCACACTACATAACTAGTTCTCTTGATCAGTGTTTACTGCCAGAGTGCTTGATCATTCGTTTTGCGTTGTACATTCTAGCACCTCGTCTTTATCCGAAGCTATTGACGCTGTGCAACTCACTCTTGGTGCACTGATGTGTCTGCTCGTCATTATTCATTTTGTCTGGCAGTCACTTCAGCTGTACAAATTAACAAACCATTTCAAACTCAGTCCTTACATGAACCTTTTCGCGAGAGAAGGCATGTTTTACTGCCTTGCGTATGTCCAACTCTTGTCCTTCCTTCAATCCCCCTTGTCAATTAACAACGATTTATTATGAATAGAATCATGTCTCGTACTCTCCTCCATGTGCTGTGTCACACAGGAAACATTCCGTTGGACGGATGGTGGATACTGCCGACAATATTGCCACAATTCATTCCTTGTATCATGATCGTCCCTCGATTCATCTTGAGTTTGCGGAAACTTTTCGCGCACAGCATTCAGCGCAGTCATGGAAGCCACGTCGATACAGCCTTCGATTTAACACAGGCATCTTTTCAAGACATTGCTAGTAGGATCATGTTCGCGGACGCTTGGGAGAACGAGTCAGAGCAAGATGAAGAAATGTCGATGGAGACGGAGGAAATATGCAGCGTTGGATACGGCGTGTGATGGAAACAACTGGGTCAGTGGTGTTTTTTTATGCCTCAAGTGAACCGTGGAGTGACGTCCCTTTATGGTGCATTTAGACACAGTCGCTTGCATCAGTGCAGGAAACGAATCGTAACGCTGGGGGTTCTCCGAATCCTTTAGCTCTAAAGCTACGAGGGACATTGTGAGCAAATTGTCCGGGTGGTTAATGAGGGTGACGGGAAATGTTGTCCCCTTCGTCCTCGAACTCGGAAGTGCATTCGCCGTGCTCTTTGGGGAATGTCTCTGTCTCGTTGATTTGGTACCATTGGGAAGCTCGCCCTTTAAATAGTTGGGCCCATATCGATGAAGCAATTGGACTTGGACAAATGCACTGACGTTCTTGAAATGCGTTGAAGCTACTTACCGATCGGTGCGTCTGTGCCTCTTGAGGACTAAAGGGCAAGAGACCATCTTGCTAAGTTCACGCACGGGTGTCGGCGTAATGTACAACATAAATTAGCAAGTGACAGTATCCTGTTGTTCGACACAAACTGGTCGCAGACAAGCAATATCAAATCATCCTCAGGCAGCCACCCTAAATTCGAGCACAGCAGACTCGGCAAGATCATACACCTTCTCCAACCGCAAATCAGCCGAATTGCTGAAAAAGTACGCGATCAGTCGCACCAAACGAAATAGGACAGAGTATAAAGGCAGTCTTACCCTAACGCAATCGAATCATCCAGCGTCCTCTGCTTCGCGTTATGTATGATCCACATTTGGAGGTCGAATTGATACACCCGATTGCTCCCATTCCCAAAGTTAGGCAGCAAGGGTTCGGGGGCAACATCTAAGCTGAACGATTTCGCATTGGGATCTGGGTCACGACCCGTGTTGACCGCAGCTGGCATCACGACAACCTCATCTATGGAACAATCAGCAAATTAGAACGTGTCGCATCGACCAGTAAACTGACATAAACAAAATAGCAAACAGAGGGACTTACGGAGCAACAATCGACTGTGGGGGGCCATTGCATTTCTCACGTTTCTTAGGATAATCGCAGCCTCTGCGTCAGGCCAGTCATGAATAATGTTGCGGAGCTGAATGAACATGAACATCGATCCTCCGAAAGAAAGTCAAAAGGGCCAACACATACATAGTACACGTCTTGGCCGGCAACAGGACCTCCTTCAAAGAAATTGAGAGGAACGAATTCAACCTGGTTGTTCTGCAGTGCCTCGGGTGCATCCTTGGCCCAGACCTATGATTTAAACCGCATTTTTATCTCTCAGTAACCACCATTTGAACGTGATGACAATTTTCAAGCTGATTCCGAGGCCAAAAAAAAAAACTCACATCCTTCGCAAGAACCAAGACTTCGGGCAGGTCTTGATTAACAATATTCAGGTGCGGGTACATTTTTGCAAGTGGCAGAGAAACCGCTCCAATACTGGCGCCGACATCGCAAACAGTCTTCACTTCGTTCCACGGATAGTCTGTAAAATGATAATGTTGATCTCCAAGAAGAACTCAAGAAAACTGAGCACGTACGATGCAAAACAGAGAGAGAACCCGTGATGTAGCCAACGCCAACCATAGCACGATGGAAATTCTACTCGAGCATGTAAGACATTCATCAACAAATCGATAGTTTCTTACTTTATGTGCCTCGGCCTGCAGACATCAGGAGGTAAGCAAACTGCGAAGACAGTAGAAGTAAACGACCTGCATTCTCCTTCAGCTTATCAAAGAACATATCTTCAGGGTTGTTCTTTTTGAGTGCATAGCGAAGAGGTGATTTATTTGGGTCATGACTCGTCGCATACTCGGGATCCGTCATGGTTTCATACAATACATCCGCACCTTGAAAGAAATCGTGCTCTATGGGGCCCGAGAAAACCCCCGAGTTGGAACCCGTGAGCGTAACAAGTGAGATACGATTGTTGGCAAATGTATTTAGCGCAACTGATATTTGAGATCAGTCATGAAAATATACGAGTGCAGTGGGCGGGAAAAAGGCTTGCCTTCAGTGAAGCACCCTTTAGTCGCAAGGAAACGAAGCACGCGAGAAAGCTTCCCCTTGTCCAAATTGACCAGCTTGGCAAGCTCGTCGATATGAAGACCGTCAGGAAAGCCCTCAAGTGCATCCGCGACTTTGGCGCGACCAACGATGCCCACACACGTCCTTTCAAAATTTAGGACATACTTTGAAGATGTCAAAGGCGTTTCAACGAGTTCCTCTGTCGGAACTTGTCTGATAATTGCACGACTTACATTGTAAAATGTATGCTGGGGCGGTGCCAATGAAGCACATAGTTGCTGGCAAGCACCCTCGAGTAGCCTAATAGCTTTCTTTAACGTCACAGTATTTGTTGTAAAATCAATGGGATGATATGTCTTGGAGTAAATTGTGGGGACTTGGTTACCCCCTTTCTTGTACTCGGCGATGGCTTGGCGGGCCGATGTGTTGAGGATCTCGAGGAGGGCTTCAAGCTGTGCTTCACCCGACATCACTGACATGGATCGAGGAGATAATAGATGGAAGAATGGATAGGTTGAAAGTGGGCTGGGTTGGAACACCCTAGGCCAACCTGGGTTGCCACCTTTATAGACGTTCCAACCTGATGCTGATGTGATGCCGCCCTCTAGGGTGAAACCCGGTGGTACAAGCTACAGGGTTCAGTTTGAAAAAGAGAGTTTGTGGGCCGTGGTTAGTCTTCTGTTTCCGAATCCTTACAACATGGTGGTCGGACTACACAAGAATCACCGGCATGCTTAAACTCGGAGGCACGATCATCGATGAAGCAAAAATGGGTTCGCGGGCGCGGGGGGCTGTATAAGCTTACCATTGTTGACACTGCTCGAGTGCATTAATAGGCTGCATCAATAATATGACCGGGCATTGGATTAATCGTCCACTGGGTCACGATGGCCGTGAGTCCGTGACATCAAGCACTAAGAAATGACATAGCGAACAGTGAGTGTGGGCAAAGTTGTCGTCGACTTGCCGAAGAAAAAGGACCATACGCCGCACCAGCGGCCACGGGATCTGAGTCAGATAGATGATCGAAGGCTCGAAACGAGTTAGTTAAGTTACTGATTGACGGCATAACTTGGAATTAAAGAAGCATTTATGAATTATACCACAACTCATAAATTGTGCGATGTGTCTTGTACTAGCATCTGTCTCAGCCGATACGAGGCCGTTCCTCCGAGTCCGAGTCGCACGGCGCTGAGTTGCTGACTATTATGTTCTGCGTATCAAGGAACCTTGGATATAGGCCCGGAACACCAAAATAGTGGAATGTTTTGAATCAGTACCCGACAAAGGCGAGCTCGAGGGACCGCGCACTCAAGTCGACGCCGGTGGGGAATTAAGATGGAGCAGTAACGATTCTATGGTGCATCAAAGAATCGGTTAATATCATGATGACAGGGCTTTGCCCGCAGTCCAATGGTTACTAAAATGCTATTTTGCCAGTGATCGATGAGTCGGAAAATGTGATGACACCCCAAATACAAATGACCACAGACCTCACAATCATCTCTATCACTCACTACTGCCACTACCCGTGCCTCGATTGTACCACAGTTCCATCGGTACCTCTTCAGGTTGTTCTGACCCCTCATTCTGATCACCGTCCACGAACACGATCGCAGACAAAGTAGTGTCGTCGCTACTAGTAGTCAAACCAAACGCAGTGTCGATGTCGCTTCCGCATCTGCCTTGAGCATCCCGCGCATAAAGGGCCCGCAAGCCCAAGATGAACCGAGGGAGGAGCGTAAATACGGGTGTATATTGTACCATACCACTCAGTATCGCCCACCATCCGTCCGCTGGGATGTTTACTGCGAAATAAAGCACGTCGAAGAGTACGTAGGACTCCATTCTGTTTCATAATAAAATCTCATTGTTAACTTAGTCGAATGGGAAGGAAACCGGAAGAGAGACAAGATGTGGACATACGCAAGAAAATAGAACATGCCTTCTCTCGCAAGAAGATTCATGTAACGACCGAGATGGACTTGCTTTGTCATTCTGTGCATTTGAAATGACTGCTTGATGAATCCAATAGCGACGAGCAGACACATCAATCCACTGAGAGTGAACTGGACGGCGTACACAGCTATGGTCCAAGGAAAGATATTGAATTGTATCACGCAAAACGAATAATCAAGCACTTGAGTGACCGCCTCTACATGGGAAGGAATTTCTGTTGTGTACTGTGCATGGTATTATGAATGCATGATTCACGTACCCAGGTTATTCTGAGTGCTCACAACAACAGAAAATATTATCATTAGGACGACTTCAATAGCGTATAGCGTCAGGAGGGTGCCAAGGATGAACCCCGATCTGTTGTATAATACCCACACACGGAGGATCATCGTCACTGTATGAACCATTGTAATTCGCCTCAATGGAAGTGAATATGAAACCTCACAATCTGCAGCGCCAATGAAAATCGAGACAGCCCATGTAGCTAAAGTATCAAGGATGCTGCCTTGAATGTTTTCTTGAGTAAAAGGAGATCGAAAAGATCGAATGAACGTGCTCACAACTATTTGCATGCGATCAATTGATCGTAAATGTCATTAAGCGTTGTAAACCAAATCATTAATGCATACATCTATCAGTGAATAATTATCATGTATCTTCGTCAATCATCATCAGTGGTATGATTAATCACCTTCGCTGGGCCAGGCAAGAAAGAATTTCCCGCTTTCCCCGCTTTGATTGGACCGCGTCAGGTCAGCCCCGGGTTGGCATTCCAACTTTCGGACGTACAGAGAGATATAATCCTAGCGCACCGATCAGAGACTGATTTGTGTCTTTTTGGAATCAGAACACATACGTGACGTAGCACACCCCAGAATAACGAACCTAGAAGTTCACTGATTGACCCGAGTAGCGCATCAAGAAGATGATTAGAATACGCACGAGAACGAACAACGTGGACACTTGTGTCCAGGGCTTGCTCTGTAGCCATATCAGTATATGTGATTGTGATGAGAGACATGACAACTGACCCAAATGTATTCAATCTGGAAATTCAGGGCCAGTAAAATGTATATATCACGCTAATAAAAGTAAGACATGCCTCGTTTGAAAAGGTTAAGACTGATTCAGAGAATCATTAAGTCCATACAACATGAAAAAACATATGGTATGGTAAAGGCATGTAAAACTTACGGTAATCATATACAACTGCGCTGAGAATCACAACTAAGAAGTACGATCAATGAATGGGAAGTACCAAGGTCAGCAAACTTACAACTCAGGTAGTCATTGAGCTGAATGGTTGCAAGAGATGGCGGAGAGGAAACCATGGTATACTAGTGTACACAAGAGTGACTGTGCATCATATAAGTCGATTCTGGTAGGGAATTAAGAAGGTGATACATAGCCTGGGCGGCCCGCCTGGCCAGGTGTAAACCCGTCTGCGGACTTACCACACACATCCGATCCGATCCGTCCATAACATTCCTTCCATCTTTCACCTTGTGACGCACAGATGACGTAGTTCTTCATACATTATATACCATACCATGTATCTCTATCTCTTCTTTCTCCCTCTGCAAATATACACTCATCCTCTTTCTGTCTTGTCCGATCGCGCCGCTCAATGTTCCCGCTTCCACAACGGGCTCAATAATCGGTTAGTATTGATATGGCTTGTTCGCTTATCCAGAAAAAGAATCGGTTACTTAATTTATGACGGCTTTACCTACATCTGCAAGCTGGGAATGGCCCCAGGCAAGGCAAAAGCCCACGTATACTTTACGGTATTACGAAAAGGACCCTTAATTCCCATTTTTGCTCACCTGTCCTCCAATCACAGCTCTCAAATGTGCTACGAAAATGTCGTCAAATGTTAACGTGATATTTTGCTTTGCAGATGTAAGATGATAGCGGCGACCACAGCACATCTTAGAGCTTGAGTACGAAAAAAAGGCATTTTACATAAGCGAATCATATCAACCAGCTGGCTGTGCTACTTCGCATTAAACCAGGCAAATTTGGGATAAAAAAAGCCAATCGAACATGTCGTTCGTCGAGTGCGCGCACATCTGACACTAATCGACATCGACAAGGGAACGACACAGAGAAAAAGAACAAAAAAAAAAAACAACAAATTTCGAACAGGTCAAGCACAGAATCAGTGTAACTATACGCTCCACGCAAACCCTGTCTTGTTTGACAAGGGACGAAGACGAAGAGAGGAGACCATGCTACTTTTCGCCCAAAAGGGATGGATAGAGTGGTTTAGAGCAGACGGGAAAGTTACATATCGGGCTGCAAGGGCATTACCTGGCCACCCTTGGCAGCTGTGGGGGTGAACGTATGCCAACGGTCGTTGAATCGAACATCCAATGGCCGACCACCGTACATATATTGCTGGAACTTGGCTATTGGAGAACAAAAATGAATTAGAAATGCAATGCTCTGGGAACGGAAGCCGAAACACACCAATAGCTGTTTCGGCCTCTGTGACTTGAGCGAACTGGACGACGCCACACCCCTTCGATCTTGTCCCGTCGAATAAAATTTCAGCAAGCTCGACCTGTCCAGTAGTCTCGAACAGTTCTACCAAATCCTCATTGGCCGTCGACCATGGCAACTGTAACACATGAAGCTCGTGGTGGCTGAACAGGCAGCTGGAGGACTCACATTGCGAACCATGATTTGTTGACTTGGCTCAGGTTCAATGTAACCGTAACCCCCACCCCCACCGGCACCCCCACCGTAGCCACTACCGCCATAACTATCCATACGCAGGCCACCATGGCCACCAGGTTGATCCGGTCCAGGGTAGTCCGCATAGATATCCTGACTCGAGAAATCGCGACCGGGGCCTTGCGACGCATATCCACCTCTGAAACCGCCGCCACCGCCACCACCACCGCGGAAGCTACCGCGGAAACCGCCACGCAGGCCACGACCACCCCCACCGAGGCCACGAAGTCCACCACGGAACGCACCCGGGCCGGACAGGCCAGCATAGCGGTCCTAGAAGGCAAGTAGATGAGGACAGACAATCAGGGCAGCAGCAGGGTGGAATGTTTACCTCGCGGACCTCAAGTGTACGACCATACCAGTCAAAGCCATTATACATGCCTGGAACATCATAAGACCGAAGGCCAACGAAATTAGATAACATGACGAACTAATGGCTTGCTGGGCGTCCTTTTGTGTTTCGAAGACTACTGTACCAGAGCCTTTGGGACGGCCATCAGCACCAATGTTAATGTCGGCACGAATGATATTCCCAGCGGCCCGGAACAAATCCTTCAAATCTTGCCAACCTGCTTGGTAGGGCAACTGATCAAGATGTCAGCAGAGATCGGAACAGAGACAGTCTGACTGACATTGCCAACGTAGAGCTGATTTCCTGGATTTTGATGGGTGCCAAAGTAGTTATGATGAGGAGGACGAGGGGGAGGCTGCGCATTAAGCCCTTGCCCAGCCATCGCCATCCCAATTTTACCTGGAACGGGAGTGGCACCAAATCGTGATTCATTCTCTCGATCCTAAGTGGGTTAGTAAGCAAAGTAAATCGTGTGCAAAACCTGACAACATACTTCACGGATGAATACTGGACGACCCAAAAGAGGTACTTCTGAGAGTTCGCGGATAGCTCTCTGAGCATCCTCTTGAGATGCAAACTCCACAATACTGTTATGAATTGTAAGTAAGAGATCAACAATACAAACAAGAGAACCTACCCGCATCCTTTGGAAACACCTGTGGGCGTGACTAGCACTTCGGCGAAGAGGACCTCCCCAGCTATTAACCCCAAAAGAAAACTCCCATCAATATCCTCTCAATCATTCCAACCATCCAACAACGGCGAAACCGGGAAGAAAAAACGGCAAAAAGCCAGTACCGGCAAAGCCACTCCTCCACTCTCCTTCATCAGCTCACACTCGCACAAAAGCACTCCTGCCTTTTTCCAAGAGCGAGCTTCAGCAGAACGGATTTGCGCGAGCGGCAACCAACTCCCCCTTCCCCACGCGAAGAAAAAATATCTAATCTGAGATTCCCCCACCCACCTCCCCTCATAAATTCCATAAGATCGCGGTACTTGACGTCGTAACTGAGATTGCCAACATAGACTCGGTTCTCTCTCTTGCTAATTTTGGCAAATTCGACCGCTTCTTCGTGATCAGCATTCATGGGCCCACCGAGGGAGCGGGCAAATGGGTCCGCAGTTTTGCGGTCACGGCTGCGCGAGCGAGTTGAAGGGCTTCTCGAGCGAGTGCGAGACCGCGAGCGCCGTGAGTGCCTGCGGTCGCGCGGCGAGGCAGAACGCCTGCGAGGGGACCTAGAACGGGGGGTGCGAGAACGAGAACGTTTTCGGCGCTAAAAGTGACTTGATACAATTGCCTTGAGAATTGAATACAAAAACTGACCTCCCCGTTACGCCTCTCCTCTGGCTCCCAGTGGTCAGTACGCCTGCTGCGACCTACTAAGGCGATAAATCAAATGTTTTCATTGAAAAAGGGGAAAAGCCCACCCGAATCCCTTGCGCCTCGGTCTCTCTCTCTTTCGCGGTCGCGGTCCCTATCACGATCCCTGCGATCACGATCACGGTCACGGTCGCGGTCGCGGTCTCTCTCCCGGTCCCTGTTGTCGCGGTCGTACTCACGGTCTTCCTTGGCCTTCATGTCGACGTCCATTTTAACAAGGAGAAAAAAAAAGGAGGGGTAAGAGTCAAAGGCTGGCAACCGAGGTTTTTAAACTCCGGCTGAAACTTGGGCAGTCAGGTGATCTATCACGGTGAGCCGCACTGGCATGCGCCATGACGCAGTGCGTGAACGACGTACGTATATCGGACTCACAGGACCATCCAATGTGGTTCAGTGCGAGATGATCGTAGATTTTTCTGATTCTCCAACCCTTGCGGTGGATCCACAGGAACGCACTGGTAGTACTAGATCCCACGAAATCTGGTGTCCCCACGCGGGGCTGCATCCTGTCATGGCCATGCGGAGCCGTGGATGATCCAAGTCAGGTGACTCAGATTATTTTGATCGCATTCTTTCATCATGGACGGTCCCCACATCACGTCGCTCGTTGTCCGCAACGAGCCACACGACCACAGAAGACCACTGCTTCCCTGGAGAGGACCGTGCTTGGAGCTTTTGAATTTTCTCAACGTTCCCGTGCCCAATGGTCAACGCTTTTGCTTCCAGCCATCCCATGATCTCTCCCATATCTCAAGGGCCTTTCTCGTAGTTTATACCCCTTATGTCCAGCGCGATATCGACCTTGCAAGGGTTCTGCTTTTAGGCCCTTCACCGAACGTTAGATCAGCTGTAGCTAAACTCGAGGAATATGCGAACCACGTTCTGCAAAGGATACACGTGCGTATCTTCATCCGCACTCTGATCAAGTGGCTCACCCGACAATCGCCACTAGCGTTTCACAAACCGTTTAGTCGAACGCGACGTCATCAAAGATGCCACTCGTTTCCTTCACATCGACTTGTTCACCTGCCCAATCTGTTCCAGCCCTCTCGTTAGCTGTGCTGATTGCGACATCGAAGTTGCATGTTCCAACCCAGCATGTTTGGCCCATAGTGCTATAGATTGCGAATTCTGCTTCCCGCACAACCGCATGTCATGTCATGCATGCCTAGCAACAAACGACACGGTTCCTTCCCTTATCCGTTGCCCCGAGTGTCAATCCTGGCGCTGTAGGGAAGATTCGGATTGGTGTGTCGGGCTCGTCAAGGAACCCGCTCTTGGCACACAGGAGCTGGCCGAGCTGTCCCGAGAATCCAAGTGGGATAGCGAGACCATCGTGCGGTCTCATCCCCCCAAGCCTGGCCCATGCGTCTTGTGCATCGATCATGACCGATCATTGGATTGGGCCGTGTGCCGCAACAAGGGGGATGAAACGGACTTCATGCCTGATAGCTGTCCGGCCCAGAATTCGTTTATAACACGCCATCATCTCCGTGCTACCCATTGTCCCGACTGTGTCAATCAGAGTCCGGGTTACCGTTGTGCGTGCGGAATCTGCTGGCTCTGCGAGAGCTGTTTCGTGAACGGAAACAAGTCTAGGATCTATCCCTTTCTCATCACCTGTCCTCGCTGTGGAGTTGACTACTGCACTGAACCTGCATCACGGTGTGGAGACTACATCGAAATATGCAGGGGATGCCGGGGTGCCATTCTCTGTAACGACTGTCACGAAGAAGAGTTGCTCCCCGGAGACATCCAGATCCCCAAAGAACGCCCAAAACAAATCATCTTTGACAGTCAATGCAGTTATTGCGAAGCCTGGACGTGCGGCGAGTGTCGCGATTCCGCACGTTCTGCAATCTGTTACTTTTGCGACGAATGGTTTTGTTTTGGCTGCCTGAGCGACCACGTACACTCCGTGATACAAAAATGTCCGAGCTGCGCGTTGTATATCTGCGTGGATTGCGTGATGGATCAAGTACACGAAGCTTGTTCGGGCAACGCCGTGGTATGTGCTTGTAGTATCCATCGCTGGCTGTAAACTGAATCCAGTGTTGTAGCTGAAACAAGAGCGGGTGATCCGGCGGGCATTGCATGACTTTTGAAAGAGAGACCTTGACTGATCTAGCGACGACACCAATGCGAGAAAAATCTCACCTGAGACGAATGTAATGTATGAGTTCACACAGAATAGAGAGCAGAGTGTGCTATTGGGAATGTGGCGTTCGTGCTGGTGGGGTAGCAAATGCATTGTGTCCATGGACCGGATGCTGCAGAATACATGCGTGGTAGGCTCACCATCCTCGTGGCAAACAGCTGGGATCTACATGGTCTAATCACGAAAAAAAAAAATCCAAAGAAACACGAGTATCATGCATGCGAAAAGAAAAGGGGTACGAATGTGCTAATTAGCAATTATACAGAAATATACGAATACCATGCGTCTGTTTTGTCTATTCGGGCCGAACGTTCATCTCCGGACTCGTCGTATCGTCTACCCTCGCAACGACCACAAAGGCTGTCACAAGCGACGAAAAGGTCAACATCAACGAGCTTGCAGAAAGGACCATATTGCGGGCAGACGACACGCCCGTCAAGAGTGACACCACGACAAAGATATTGAGCGGGACGCGAAACAGCGCCGATAGCTGCAAGACAGAACACAACCTAAGCAAATGAAAATCGGGAACGAAGCGTGAATACTGACTGTGGCGCGATGTTCGTTTGCGATCAAGGTCCCTCTCAACATTCCTTGCACGGGGTAGTACATGCCGACGCACGCTTCAAAGGCACAAAATGACCAGAAGCGAATTTGTTCGCTCTCCGAGCGCGTGCTGAGCGCAAGCGCCAACGCACTCACAGCACAGACGAGGCTGCTTAGTTTGGCATGGATAGTCAACGAAGAATCGCTGTACGACCCAAGCTGGGGTAGAGGAGTATACGACGTGATTGCGTTGTACAAAAGCGATCCGAGCATCATGGAGATCATGAACGACGAAAAGATGTACCCGAGGGGAAGGGTCACCGCAGGGAAGGAATCAGAAACATCCTGCAACGACGGCACCCAGACGAATACGAAGAGATACATGGAACCTTCAAAACATGTCTGGGTCAAACCGATCGCCAGCAAGACAGGATCTGTAAAAGCGCGTTGAGCCCATCGGCAGTTCCAGTACATGTGCTGACCACCCAAGACAAAATTCACCGTTGCGCACGGCTTGGCATGCTTTGCCCAGCCGCTTCAATTGAAATGGGTCGACGCTCCCGACAGCCTTTCCTCTGCTTCCATAATTCTCCGACCACTTGGCTCTGATCACAAAGTACGCAAGTACGAGCAGTACTCCACTTGCAATGAATGGTGACGCAAAGGAATTCGTAAAAGATACGATCTGGTTGCTTGCTACACCCGCGCCAGTAGCGACAAATCCATTAACAAGCGTCGCACGGCCGAAAATAGTCGAGAGGTCGGAAGATGGGATCGCCAGAAAGTTGGCCGAGGACACCAACCATGATTCAAAGACAGAATATAGGATGGACGTTGATACCCCAGCTGTAAGACGCCCAAAGAACAACACAGGAAGACGAGGGATGTTAATACAGAGACATGCCAAGGTGTAGGTCATGCAGAATATGAGACATAGCTTCCTTCGGCCACTGGCAAAGTGATTAGACAGCAACATCAGTGGAAAAAAAAAGACGAACGGACGCACTGTTGATCCGCCCATACGCCAACCAACGGGGCACTCAGACCTGCAGACACGAAACCAGTGACGAACAAGACGGCGACCATCCTTTCGGACATCCCATATTGTTCACGGTATAGGGAATAAACATATGGGCCCTGAAGCCAGTCAGCACCTGTGCACGAAAGGATAGAATATCAGCTCGCTACGATCTACATATTCCCAGAGACACAACCTACCCATGACGATGGCATACACGAGTAGATATTGACCTGTCAGCTTGGCGAGTGCATTCCCAGGAACAATGCTCCCGCCGTTTTCAAGACGATTAGCATAGTAGTCCTTTGCTTTGGCTGCTGCCGCGCGCTTCCGAGAGGATACTCGATGTTCAAGAAGCAGGAACACCAAACAAGAGGAAACGAGCAGAATTAGTTGCAGCTCATAGAACGCGACCATCTTGGCCTGCGACACTGGTTCGCCGGTTCTTGCGCCGGTCACGTAAAGGCCTTTCTGCGCGCTGTATTGCTGCTCAACGTGTATCTCGAGAGAAGGCCTTACTCACCTTTGGATAGGCTTCGTGCTTTGTTCGGGTACCGTTCGGCGTGCAGATGGTGAGTGAGAAAGAAAGAAAAGTGTGGGACGAAACTTGTTCAGAGGAATTCAACTCGGTTCAAGTTCAGATTGTCATTCTTACAAATTGAGCACGTCTTGGTTGACCTTGCCGAGTGGCGACGAGGGTGTCGGTGACAAGAACCTGAGTGGAGTAACGTGTGCAGCCTGTGGAGTTGTGGCGGAGGCTTTTCATTTAAGTAGTCTGGTCATTTGAAATCGCTTCGCTTCTGGACGGAATGAGTCAAAGAGTCAGCGACCTGGCAAGGTTCGAATATAATAACCCCATATAATCATATTGCGAACGAAGCAACCTGATGGCAAAAGGAGTATCTCAAATAAAATATAAAATAGCTACAAAAGATTGCCATCCCCAAACACGAGAAACAATTCTAAACGAAACAGTGTTACAGGATATCAAAGACAACATCAAACAATAGATGGATACAGCAAATGACGACAACTTTTTAGGTCCACGATGATAGCGAGAATGATGTACGAGACGGTCCACGATACAGGCGAAAGCAATCGAAAGAGAGAGAATAGCGGATGACCGTTCATAAAGTCCGAGCGCGATGTGAGGTAATATGTGAGAGATAGAATATATCAGCCTGCAGGTTCCAATTATTGGAATCAGGAGTTCATGATACGGCGAGGTGGAGGGGGATGAGAGGGGAAGGGTGGGAGAAGGGCCCATGCTTAGGCATTCACGAACCGCACCTCCCACCGATCCTGGCCATCCCTGGACCTCCACAAACCCGCAAACAAGACGTTTGGTCCGAGGAAATCGATCCTCTTCATGCCCTGCGCAGATTCGCGCGGATCAGCATGCGTCCGAGCTCTGAAGTATTCAGAGGCAGAGGCAAAGGTAGCAGATATACTGACCATGGTGCCCATTTCTTGAGCAGAAACACTGCGACTGAGAACATCGCGAATGCGTATCAGCACGTCGCGTGCAGTCACACCACTGGGGTTCCGCACTTCGATCGTGGACCATAGTGGGAGCGATGGGAAACTGAGTATGAGGACAGAACGGGATGGCCATATAGCAGGCGTATCGAGTAAATTTGTTGAGCTGCCTTGAAAATGGATGCATTGGACGTCTTTAGTGACGTTGAAATACATGGGAACGCCGGTTGACCCTGACCCTGACAGAAGGGGGTTTATGGATAGGATGCCGGAAGTTGAAGATCCCTCGTAGTTATCTAAGGGGAGCAAAAAGTTTACTGTAAGTCACAGACAACCGAGACACAAAGAAAACACCTACATTGGGATGACGAAGCATAATATGGGACGGAGTTAGGGTGGGGCAAGGACACCGTATAGAGGTGAGGGGTACCAGGCATGGGAGCCGGGGAAAGGTTCGGGTTGGACGGTACCGAGTGGGAGGTGGCGCGGGTGGTCCATGACTTGTAGTTGGAGTTAGAAGGGCGATGCATGGAGAGAAGGGAGTATGTTGGGTGACCCGACGAGGACATGAGGCGGGGATCTTATACCCCGCCAGCCGGGGGCGCGGAAACTTACGTTGAGGACGACCATCAGGTACGGTGATTGAAAATATGACCGGATGGGGCAAAGGGCGGGAGAGCGAACGTCGAGTGACATGATGAACACACTGTCGGGCCTACTAAATGAGGAAGTTGCGTCGGGAAGAAAACCTAGAAAGGAAAGCGTCGGGGTTAGTGCGGTGGTGGCGCGACACAGGAAGCATCGGCAGCCAGCGCCTGATACCATCGATGGGTTATCAACGCGTCCAACGCCCACACTGATCACAGCATGCGACACATACCACCCCATCGGGGCCCGCCCTTCTTTTTTTGTCGTCCTTGCGCTTCCTGTGCGAAACACTTCTTTGACACGAGAACACCACCAGGTACTTCATTCGTCACTGCTAAAGAAGGAACAACTCCGCTGCATGTGAGATTCATCATTCATCTATATGACTCTCGTTCAGTATCGGACCGCGGGCGTCTTCCGGCTGGAATACTATTAGCTACAAAAGGCCCAAGTTGTCCAACGTCTCATCGTAGATTCGGACGGGACCTCAAAATGTTCACATTGATTATGCATTTTCGGTTGACTCATGAGCAAAGCATACTCAAGTTATTATTTGCCTCCAATTCATCATACGTTCGGTCTGCGAAAAAATGTTCTTTTTTTCTCTCGTGGTCGTTAGGATCTTGCTACCCCACGACCTAAGCACTCTTACACAAGGATCTCGACTGAACAAGGAGACGAATCTTCGAGGAGAAATAGGAATACCAAGACAGGGGAACCAGTCGTACAACAGCCTATATATACAAGAGAATGGAATGCCGGTATGACTAATCCAAACGGGGACCAATCGGAATAAGCGGAACGGCTAGAGCCCAAACTTATCGGAATCGGGAATTGATCGGGAAGGGAGAAATATAAGTCCTAACAGTGGGGGTATACCGCTATCTGTGAAATCCTAGGCCGATTCTTCAAAAACGAGCCTGCGGCTCGTGTTTGGGCCTTCGGCCCAAGGGGGAGGTCACCTCTCACCCAAAACTTCCATACAATGCTCATCCCACTTTACTTTGAAAAGCTAATCCAATTATTCTAATGTATGCATCAATAGAAAAGGTTTTGAGTATGTAGGAGGTT